>JAJOZX010004306.1:87500-379391 GCA_023014485.1 Bathynomus jamesi
ACGTGGCCTTCCAAGCATCATTGGTAACATACTCTCTCTCATCACTCTCGCAACATGCTCACTTGTTTTATTCTCTAACGCAGCAACATACACAAACTTACTCTTGTGATTGACCCCTACTAATATTCCAACTTTCCCTCTACTCGTTCTCGGCATACTCACAATATCAACCACCACAAGCTCCCACGGTTCTTTCACTTCAATCTTTCACACTGGGGGGCGGCTATGCTGGGACTGGTATTTTCGCTTTTGGCAACTCTCACAAGTAGTTGCCACTTCTGCAACAACCAGTCCCAGCCTAGGGTGGAAAACCATTCCTTTCATCAATTCCCATAACTTGTTTTTTCCCACATACCCATACATCCTATGTGTAATAATCACCAATCCTACCATACCCTCAAATGTCATCACTGGCACACACACTGTCTCACCCACCTTATTTACCCTCATGTAATATAGCACTCCCATCCATACAGCCAACTTTTTCGCATACTTTTTATACTCCACCTCTTTTGACCACTCTCTCACATCTATACCATTATACACATATTCTCTCAACTTGCATATCACCTCATCTCCCTCTTGCATATCTAAAATATCTTCATCTCTCAACACTTCACACTGGTCTTCCACCTCTAACTCAATTGCTCCCACTAACACAGCATCTATACCTGTGCTCGGAAACATTCCCATACTGACCACATGCTCTCCTTCTCTCATTACTGAGCCCTGACTAGTGATGTGAGTCGTTTTTTATTGTGTCGTTTTTTTTGTTTTTTTTGTCGTTTTTTTTGTTTAAAACGAAGGTAGTCTTTTTTTTGTTTTTTTTGTTTTTTATTGTTTTAAACTTATTCCATATTTTTCTTCCTTTAATCTAATAAGTATATTAGTATTACCTATAATTTACTATACTACCATGCTTATACGGTTATACCTAGTATATATACTATATAGTCATCTTTTAGAAAAATTGAATCACGCAAAAAGTATATAATAGAAAGGAAAAACAAACCCTCATTTTTTATATGTATATATATTTTTTAACTAGAACATAAAACATTCTTCCTCGTTTCAAACAATATACATAATTGTGATTGGCAAGAGTACCAGTATATATATTCCAGATAGAAAAGGAAAATATTCACCTTTTTTTGAACCTTTTTGTTAACCTAATGTTGTTTTAACCTTCATTTCCATGGAAGAATCATCACTAGATTGGGTAGAGCATATATGCTAGTTTCAATATCACAGGTACTGGTATAATATACATAATAAAAAATAAATAATACTGGTATAAAACAATATATATAATTGTGATTGGCAAGAATACCAGTGTGTGTGTATATATATTATTCCAAATAGAAAAATAAAAAAAATAAAATATTCATCTTTCTTTAACCTTTGTGTTAACCTAATGCTGTTTTAACTTTCATTATCTGATTCTATTTCCATTGAAGAATCATTATCACTAGATTGATTAGAGCATATAGTTTCAATATCACAGGTACTGGTACTTATTGCAGATTTGGATGTTGACGAAGCCAATGTAGCACCATGTTTTACTTCACTTTCTTGGAATTTTGCATTTTGGGATATAAATACAAGCTTTGCTGCTCTGTCTGTGCTTAATCAGTTTCTTTTGGCTGTATGGATATTACTGTATGTGCTAAATGATCTCGGAGGTAATGAAAGGGCGAAATAGAGGTGTATGAGTTTGTGTAGGTATATATGTGAGTATGCGTGCATATGTATCTGGAATTCTGGATGTATGCGTATGTATGGGGTATATAATAGATATAAATATGTGTATATAAGTATTTATGTATATATTGGTATATATGTATATGGGTGTATGTGTATGTATATATATATATATATGGATGGTGTCGGGGGGAAAATATGTCATCGCAGGTCTAAAGGATAGTTAAGTGAGAGATTCAAAATCCGAGGCATGGATGGGAGAGTCCTGGAAAGGTTGGACAATGGGCAGTCAGCTCCCAGCCAGTGTTCTCGCAAGTTTAACGGATCTCAAGATACAAGACTTTCAGTGCAAGAAAGAGGCCAGTTTTTTCTGTAAATAGGCTGAAAAGGGCATTCTATACTGGTACCATATGGCCTATTTTATTATTTATTTATTTATTTTTATAATATATATCATTGCAAAAGTATACCTTATAATTAAATTGTAATATCTATATTAATTATTAAAAAAAATGAAAAAAACAAAAAAAACAATAAAAAACAAATAAAACGACAAAAAAAACAAAAAAAAACAACATGGACATAAAAAAAACGGTTTTTTAACATCACTAGCCCCTGACCAACATCCACACTCAAGTTCATATTCTCAAGGAAATCAATTCCCAGTAGAAAATCCCAGGGCATTGATTCCCCTTTCAAGACTATGAACTTGTGCTCCCATACCTCTTTACATGCACCTAATCCCACCCTCAACTGCACAGCTTCATGTGACGCGACTGTTCCCCCTCCGATACCACGTATTCTCACACCCACTCTTTCTCGGGATACAGGCACATTCTCTTCATCTAAATCACACAACACTCGCTCATTCACCAGACTGATTTGGGCACCTGTATCCACAAGACCCCTGTAGAGCTCAATAGGACCTTCTGGAACCCTTACAGGAACCACAGAAGGGCTGAGCTCTACCTCATCCACACAGTCACGTATCATCCATGGCCCCTCTAACATACCTACTTCCATACAACCTTCTCCCTCTGACTCTCTCTGTGCAGCTCTAACTTCATCCAAAACCCTTTCCAAATTTTCACCTGGCACTATGCTTTTATACCTCTTCCTTTCACTCACCCAATTGTAATGTACACCACTAATACACTGCAAATGCAAAATCAGGGCTCCTTTCTCCTCGATCCTTTCATCTTTATACACAATCGGACAATCATTACCATAATGCACATACACTTCAACACTAAACAATGAGCTGACCACCATGAGGACCTCTTGAAAAGGAAAAATACCCGGGCTCCCCATGGCTTTCAGCTCACGTACATAATTGCGGACCTTACAAACACCCATCCTTTCTGGTTTCTTAATCGCTTCATTCATAACCAAGGTCCGCAATTCATTCACACTCCCTGGTATTCTCATTTTTCAACCCATACCATACACTTTCAAACAAACTGTCGCCACCCCCCCTACTTTCATGCAACTTTACTATTCCCACTGGCAAATACTCAGGGTCGACCACCTCTTTCTCACACCTTTCATTCACCCCAGGTATTCTTGACATCAGGTCAGCCATACAATTCCTCTCCCCTGGCACATACTCAATCTTATAATCAAACTCACTCAACTCAAGCAAAGTTCTAGCAATTCTTCCATCCACAACTTTCATTCTCTCCATATATACCAAGGGCTGATGATCAGTCTTTAAAATAAATTTCATTCCATACAAAAATGACTTGAAAGCTTTCACACAAAACCTCATTGCCGCAAGTTCTCTCTCAATTGTACTGTACTTTCGCTCTGCCTTACTGAATGCTTTAGATACATACCCAATTACTCTCCTTCCTTCCTGTCCTTCCTCTCCCTGCAACTGGCACAAGCACCCACCCATACAAAATCCACTCGCATCTGTATACAATTCTAGCAAACTCGCTCCTTCACTCAGGTCCGGATAAGCCAACTCCACATCTTTCGCTGCTTCCACTCTCAATTGCTCAAATGCTTCATTCATCTTCTCCGTCCACACCAACTGAGTACTACCTTTCATTCCAGTCACTTCGGTCAGGGGTTTCGAAATCCCAGCAGCAGCCCGCTATAAATTTCCTCTGAAACTCTACAAGTCCCAGAAAAGATTTAAGTTCACGAACTGTCCGAGGTTTCGGGAACTCCCTGACTTTTTCCATATACTCCCCACTCTTTCGTATACCACTCGAACTCACCTTGTGCCCCAGAAATGCCACACTTTCCCTGAACCACTCACACTTACTTGGTTTCACTCGTAGTCCGACTTCATCCAACACTTGCAGTACCTCTCTCATTATCTTCAGGTGCTCCTCAAATGTCTCTGTCATAATCAAAATGTCATCTATAAAACATATGACATTTTCCCTTGCAAACTTACCAAGAACACGATTCATTGCTCTCTGAAATGCAGCAGGTGCAGCTGTAAGTCCGAACGAGAGAGCACGGAACATATAATGATTCCTGGCTGTGGAGAAAGCAGTTATGGGACGAGACTCTGGCTCAACCGGCATCTGGTAATATCCCCTCAATAGGTCCAATTTACTAAACACCCTCTTTCCATGCAAAGAGTATACACTTTCATTTATCAAGCACATCGGAAACCTGTCTTTCACTGTCCTTTCGTTCACCATTCGATAGTCCACACACAAGCGAATCCTTCCATCAGGTTTCCGCACAGGCACTATTCTACTATTCCACGGACTTGTGCTCTGTTCAATCACTCCCATTCTCTCTAATTCCTCACACTGCTCTTCTATCTCATTCATTACTGGTGGGGAGAACCGTCTTGGCCTTTGGTAGATCGGAGTCTCATCCGTTAACTGGATCCTGAAGGGAGGTAGTTTTGTTAAACGGAGGTCATCATCTCCTCGGGCCAATACGCTCCTTTTCTCCCCTGCCAACTGCCACACCTGCATTCGCTCACTCTCACTCAACTGTTCGCCAACAATCACCTCCTTTCTGATTTGTTCAGTCGTCCATTCCTCCCCACATTCTTGCCCTCGTTCATCCATTTGTATTCCATTTTCTCCCTCCTCACATATTCCTCAATCACTGTATACGCTCTCCCTATCACATCCCCCTCATTTATTCTCTTTCGCCATGCACCCCCATCTTCCCTAGCTTGCACACAAATCCATGGGTTACTCTCATCAATTATACCATCATACACATGCCCAACTCTTTTCACTTTATAGGATGCATCCATACCATTCACAAAAATCATGCTTCCCTGCCTTTTTCTTCTATTATCACTCACTGGCCACTCAACATGCACCAATGCTGGGGTTCCCTTTTCCAGATTTACACTCTCAGATGCTCTCACCTCATACCCTTTTATTACCCTCATCCAATCCGATTCACTTCTCCCCACATAGAATTCACACTTACCCAACTCATTCTTCCACTCAATCATACGTCTAGCAGGATGGATCACCAATCGATTCTTTTTCAAAAACTCATACCCCAGAATCATGTCATACTTTTCACTCTCCTTATCAACCACATAAAGCACACATTCTTCCATTTCACACCCCATCACTTTCACTTTAATCTGCACCTCTCCCAACACTCGTACTGGGATGTTCCCAACCCCTTTAATTTCCCCAGTTACTCCCCAATTCACTCTTCCTAATTCATTCTCTTTACACAAACATCCAATTCCTTGCTTACTTATTAAATTAGGTGAACATCCTGTATCCACTAATGCCCTCCATACACTCCCTCCCCATTCAACAGGAATAACCATACACTCTGCCTTTTTCTCACTCGCTCTCACTTCCTTATTCACTTGACACCATCCTGCTAATGCCTCAAATACACATTCATCATTCAGAGAAGCAGGGACCCCAACCCCAATGAGAGGCCCCTGCCCTATGCGTTTCCCGTACTGGGACCAGCCTCGCCATTTCCAGTGACAGCACCCCCTTGAGGGCCCTGCCTCTGAGGTTGAGGAGCTGGCATGGCTGACACTGGCCGATTTCCTGCATGAGAGACAGGACTCCCTCCCGCTGGTGCTGGAGCACCCTGCTGTGGGCTTGACAGAACCGGGCAATATGCCCAAAGTTCCCACATGCCCTACATTCATACCCAGGTGTTCTGCATTCATACGCCATGTGTCCCATCTGCCCACATGCAAAACACGCACCCACTCTTCTTCTACAGGTCTCTATACTATGTCCCCCTCTACCGCAATATGCACACCCTCTCACATTCCCCATATTCCCTCCATTCACTGGCCCTCTTTGCTCATTCATTGTTGACTGGCCTTGAAGCCCTTGCCTTCTATACGTTTGCCCCAGCATCGGACCATTCATTCTGGGACCCGATGTGGGAGGAGGCCCTGGTTGTTGCATGGCCGACCCTCCATACACCCTTGTGAATTCGTTCACAAAGTTAGCCAGCATTTCCATTGGGTTTTGGGCCATGGATGCTTGGCTAACTGGAGGGTGACCTGGCCTAGTATTTCTTAATGCGTCCGCATAACTAGGAAACACAGGTACTTGTTCCTCCCTCATCGCTGTCCCCATTCGCACATCTGCTTCCCTATTACGCCCAATCCCACTCTCATACACTCGGTCCTCTAACAATTCCAAGATTTCATGCCACTTCAAACGTGTCCCTCTCACTCTTACACACTCTTTCCTCTTAACATTCAAAAACTCTCTCACACTCTCAGGTACTGTCTCAATCAACTTTCTTACCAACCTTTTATTCTCATCTATCCCATCATCTCCAAATTTCTTTCTCGCCAAAGTTTCAAGTCTATATGCATACAAATCAATACTCTCCCCCTTCTGCATCCTTGCTCTCTCAAAATCATCCTTCTTTCGATATTTCACACCCCCTCTTATTCTTAACACTTGCTCCACCAATCTCTCCCTTAACACCTCATACTTCACAGGCACTCCTGAATTTACAACAACATTGTAAAACTCTAGCAACCTACCTTCCAAACAGTCACCCATCTCTTTCACCCAATACTCAGGAGCGTCTGGATACTTGCTCTTACAATAACGTTCATACTCTTTCAAAAACTCTTGTACATCTCTCCCACTATAAACATTAAATTTTGCAACCTTCGGAATCTCCCTAATTAAGATTCCCTTATGCACTCTTACACCCTCACTCGTATCACTCTCAGTTTCAGTCTCACTCTCACTCTCATACATACTGTCCTCAATGCTGGAATAGAGGGAGTCATCTGCACTAACGCAGCGTTGAACCTTCCGAGAAGCCCTCTTACCAGATGCCCTCCGAGCCCCCTTCATTCCCGCCTTGCCCCTCTTAGCCTGCCCTTCCATCCTCTTACCTTTCTCCCTCTGATCCTCACCCTCAAGCTTCTTCTTACCCTCCTTAGGGGTGGAATGCACCATCACCTTGTAAGGTCTTTCTTCTTTCCCCTCACTCACGCTTTCACTCCCTTCTCCTTCCAGGCCCCCTACTGCTACATCCTTTAGATGTGCCCCTTTCTTACTACCAACACCCTTACTATTTTCCCCTTCAAAACCCCCTTCCCTTCCTTTTTCACTTTCCCATCAAGCTTGCCCTCCAACTCACTCATTCTCTTAACCATTGCCTTTAACCCATCATCCATCTCTTTCTTACTCTCATCATCCTTTCTTCCATCTCTTGACGACAAACTACTAATTCTTTACTCTGTTCCTCTAATCTACTTGCAATTTCCCCAAAACATTCTCTAATTCTGCCTTCTGTAACTCTAACTGATGGTTCCTAGCCTTTTCTACCTCTAATGCCTCCTCTATCTCCCTCAACCTCCTTTCTAACTCCTCCTTGGTAGGCATCTCTAAAGATGCTACCCTACTTCACTTCTACTCTATTACTACTACACCCAACCTACAACTACTCTTTCACTCTTCTTCTATACAACCCAACCAGGAAACAACCCACTTTTCTGAGTGGAAGTCCCTGTTCGGGCGCCACTTATTTTATGTGGTGGGATTCGGAGTAACCTAACGGCCGCACCACGAATAAGAATTTTTCTTTTGTTTAAGAACTCCACGAAACCAGGCTGCTTACCTTGAAGGGTTGTTGGATCCAGGCTCGCTGCCCAGACCTCCGATTCCACGACTGCTGGCTCCTGCCACCAACAGTTTCTTACTTGCCAGAATAGCTTCCTTCTGTTAGTGGTTCACTATCTCCGGCATCCCCTTCCTAACAGAACTTAAAGTTCCCTTGGTCCAATAACGGTCTTCAGCCTCAGACAAATCCAGCCTGACTTTAGTTTCCTCTGTTATGTTCTTTATTTTCTCTTGTCAAATTACCCTCTTAAACTATATTTTTTATTATTTATATTTCCACACATGCGCCAATTGGTTCCCTCCACTTCTCAAAACTCGAGTTTTGACACACACGCCGACACTTAAACCTCAGAAGCGTCTCTTTTACTAAGTTTATTCTTTTTTTCCATTCATTAAAATATTAACATATCTTATAACATTTAACATTCTTATTCATTTGTTTGTTAAAACTTAACAACTCAGTACTTAATTATCCATTTACTAACAGGGTTTAACAAGCGACAGTCCAACTCTCACTCTTTTTCCCATACTAATTTAATAAAACTGTTTTATTCCTCATTCCTTGTTTACAAGTTTACCATTTCTTTATATATAACTTATTGTTTATTCTTTTTGTTAAGATTTTAACAATTTAGTACTTAATGTTTATTATTTATTATCTTAATGCTTATTATTTATTACTATCTTTCTAGTTTCTTATAACAGTTATCATTCTTATTCATTTGCTGGAAAGAGAGAGAGAACCATTAAAATCCTATCTATAACAAGTATTTCATAAAAAAATCAAAGAAATTTAATATATAAATAATAATAATCAAGGCCAGGGGGAAAGGGCTGAGAACTAGAAAGGGAAAGGGTTCACCCTCCACAACATAAGAGAACCCGGGGGCTACGAAGTAAGAAGTAAAGTAAGTAGTGTAGTAATATTCAATGTGGATAGACAATTGTTGTATGGACATGTGGTCTTCCAGCCATCTTTAATTTACCATATTAAAATAGGATTTTACCTGTATATTCTTAGCTTAAGTTAGGTATATGTATACTTTAGCATCAAATTATAACACTATTATTATTATTGGTACTTTCCTGTTATCCCAGACCCCAGACTTTTTTTGATAGTTGGTTAGGTTTAGTTGTGATATTTTTGTTAAAACTAACAAAAATATTACAACTTAATGTAACCAATCATCACTATACTGTGTATATATATATATAAAATTTGTTTTTACATAATATAGGACTCTCACATTATTAGTTAGAATTTAGGACTGTAAAAGCGAGGACATCCTGGTGTCCGGGATAACTGGAAAGTACCTCATTATAATTATTATTATTAAAAGTATTAAAATGATATTGCAACTGTCATTAATGGATATAATCAAATGCACAAATAAATTAGTTTTATACGTATTTATTTCAACAAGAATTTGTGAATATAGTTGGGAAATAAGGCACATGATGTATCATGTTGATGACATAGCTTCTTCTTTGCCCAGTTAGGTCATCTGTATGCCCTTGATGATTGGTTAAGTCATGATATTTTTGTTTAAACTAACAAAAATATCACAACTTAACCTGACCAATCATCAAGGGCATACAGTTGACCTAACTGGGCAAAGAAGCAGCTATGCCATCAACATGGTGCATTTATCAGTTGTAATATCATTTTAATACTTTTAATAAAGTTATATTCAGGCTTACATATTTTTTGTTGATATTAAACATATAAATAATTTCTGACACTAAAGTATAGGGTATGGTACGTATACCCTTAAGTTATGTAGACTACTTTGGTAGCTTTGTAAGTAGTTCTATTTTAATTAGCTGACTTGAGATTGACATTTTGCACAATTTTATTATAAAATATACAGTAGCTCATGACTTGGATAACCTTGATAGATATGATATTGATATGCTTGAAGGTGTGCTATGTAGGGCAACCAAGCTTATCCCTAACTTAAGAAGATTGAAATACAGGGAATGATTAAAGGAATTGGGTATGCTTAGCTATGAGAGATGTTGTATTCTCGAGGGGAGATATGATACAGATGTTCAAAATGTTTTCAGGTTTGGGCAATTTAGATGTAAGTAACCTTTTCTTATTAGAGGCTGATGAAATAACTTCAGGGCATAAGAAATTTAGAAGGCAGACTGGCAGACTTGATCTACAAAAGTACTTTTTCAGCTAGAGAGTAGTAGATTTTTGGAATAACTTGCCATATGATGTGGTTAATAGTAGCCCCTTAGTTAGTTTTAATAAAAATTTGGATGCTTTCATGAATGAAAGAGATAGTTTGTAAATTGTAAATAGTGTATATTTTTAGCTTATGTAGGCTACTTTGGTACCTAACTCTGTAAATACGGTAGTTGTATGTTAATTAAATTAGCTGACTTGAAATTGATGTTTTGTAAGATTTTATTATAAAATATAGTTCATGACTTGAATAACCTCAATAGGCCCTAGTAGTTTTATGTTTTCCAAATTATTAAGTAGGGGTGCACTGGATATGAATTTTTCGTATCCAAATTCATATCTGGCTGGATACCGGATATGGCCATATATCTATCTGGCTGGATATATATTATTAGGTACCATATTATTTTTATACTCATATTGTTATGTTTTGCATTGGGGGCAAGCGCCACCCCAAATATAAGATAAATAATAATTTAAGTATATTCAGAGCTGGCTGACTTTTGGGTACTGAGATACAGGGTCACAAAATTTGGGCCTTTGACCTGATTTTTTACTTACTGTCAAATTTCAAATTGCTGTAGCCACATAACTAATAAAGCTAGAGTTCTGAGTCTAGTGTTATTTTGAAGTGCTTAAACAGCTTGTCATATTATCTCTCTTGTCATAAGCCTCTAAAATAAAAATTAAAAAAAAAATATCCTTGACCTTTGACCTTAAATAAAAAAAATATACCATCCCCGATATTTTTCAATTTTTTTTATAAATGTTCACTTACGAATGTGAAACATGTTTCTAAAAGGTTAGAAGTGGCCAGTGAAAAGTATGAGCAGGAAGTACTTTTAATTAAAACTAACCTTTAAATAAATCCAGATCTTTGAGTTTTTTCATTGATACAAATCTTCTCTCGAGCAGATTATCCATTAGTTTTGTGCCTGAAAATATATGGTTCCATTATATATATATATATATATATATATATATATATATATATATATATGATGAATAAAACTACAAAGGAAAGGAAACACAAAATGGTGCTCAAGCGCTTTCGTCTAATGACATCCTCAGGAACACTGAAGTATATAAAGAGTTACAGCCTATATATACGTTACAGAAAAAAAAATAAAATATATATATATATATACAGTGCCCGCGAAAAGTATCCGATCACCCTTAAAATTTGTATTTTTTACATAAAAAACAATGTTTAAATGTATACTAACCTTATATTAGTATTTTGTCATCTGTCCTTTGGTTTGGATGACTTGTTCTAGACGTTTTGGCATGGATTTAATCAAGTTTTGACAAACTTCCACTGATATTTCCTTGCACCATACCTTTTTGATGGCCTCTTGTAATTTTTCGACTGAGCCAGTGTCGTGGCATTCAACCTTATTTTTTATTATTAGCCACAGATTTTCTATCGGATTGAGATCTGGACTATTACCAGGCCAATCCAAAATATCAAATTTATTGTCAGTAATCCATTTTGTCACTATTTTGGCCCTGTGACATGGTGCACCATCATGCATGTATGTTTTTGTCCTTTGGATTGCCATTGCCATTGGAAGTTTATCCTGTAGCATTGCTAAATACCGTGCACCATTCATAGTTGTGTTCTTCGGAAGAAAATATAAGTTTCCACGCCCATAGTAACCGAAACAACCCCAAACCATCACACTTGGAGGGTGTTTCATTGTCTTTAGGGTGTATTTAGGGTCCATCCTATTTGAGCCAATAGGCCGGTGAACCTTTTTTGGACAACTTCTGAATGTCAAAAATGTCGACTCATCGCTAAATAAAACCTTCTTCCAGTCATCAACAGTCCAATGAATGTATTTTTTACAAAATGCGACACGTTTTTTACGCATTTTTTCATTAATGAACGGTTTCTTAGCAGCATGGCGAGATGGTAATCCGAGTTCTTTTTGGAGCCGCTCCTGGATAGTTCGTTCAGAAACACCAGATAACAAATTATTCATATTAAATTTTATTTCTTTCGTAGTTATTGTTGGGTTTTTCAATACTAAACGTTTCATAAGTTTGTCTGTTCGCGAATTTGTTTTTCTCGGTCTGCCAGATCGTTTTTTAGGGACTGGCGTGGTTAGGCCACCATTGTTCTCAGCCCGTGAAACCCATAAATTAACGGTACTTTGGGATATGTTTAATTCCTTAGCTATCTGTCTCTGTGATTTCCCACATGCATGCAAAGCAACAATAGCACCTCGACAATCACTCTTAAGTTGTTTTTTAGCACACATTATATATAAATTTTATTTACACCACTTTCTGTAAAAAAAAAAAAATATCAAGAAATTTACACAAACAGTGAAATCTGACAAATTTGAGACACAGCCACCCGCAACGAAGGCTACCAGAACACTAATTTGAGAATGCGTTGGATAGCTCTCATATCAGCGAGCAACCTCAAAGTTACCAGATGTCGCTAGAACAAATAGAAAGTGAATTACGTGTCTCTGAATATCAAGGGAAAATATTGTATTTTCTTGAGTGATCGGATACTTTTCGCGGGCACTGTATATATATAAGCACACTGGACAAAAAATTAGTCACCCCTAATAGCACCGATAGTAGGAAGTTCAAGGTCACACAGAGGGTAGGGTGTGACTGTTGCCCTCCAAAAAATCAAAAAATGGTCCTACAATGCTGTTCAAAGTTTTAATGTTGTGTATTTATCTAGGAAACACCCGTGTAAATTTTCTTGGAGATCGGTGCATGTTTGAGCTAGCACCATCGTACCAGCAAGTATTGCTATTTCAGCTTATGAACTTCATAAATAAGTGTGAAAATAGCACATTTTATCAGATTTTCATTTCTGGGTCTGGAATGCTGACTCACAAATTTTCCACATATTATTTTATTGCATTTAATTTTAATGATGCTCTTTTCTTTTCCCTTGACAGTGATTTGATGTTGTGAATAGAGAATTTAATCATGGATACACGGCAAGATGATGAGTATGTCAGAATGTTATTGGGCACTGTACCCCGAGAAGAAGAAAAGGAAATAAAGGGCTGCAAACTGCCAACTAATAGGCAGGTCTTACTATGTCTGTTAGCAAACCTTCGGGATATGCATTGGGACCAGGCTTTATCTGCCACCATTGACAATGTGCTTTTGCATTACCAGAAGGCGAATGTCCCGACCATTACAGGCAGGAACAATATTGGCCGAGTGATTAAAACTTACTATGACAAAGACTACATGATGCTTATGAAAAAGAATGAGGATAGAAGACGGGCTGATGATCCTGGAATTATGAAGTTTAAATTAGAATTGAGCCTGACAATGAAATTTTATAAGAACACGGTGTTGAAAGACATGGCGGCTGCAAAAAAGGGGAAAACTCAGGCCGAACAAGATGCCATCGATACTGACATACTCTATGAAAAGCATGCTAAGTGACAGAGTAGCTACCTACTCTGGGGTAAACAAAGTACTCACAGAAAAGGTTCAGAAGCGACAGAAAAGGCAGATGCGAGAAGAGAAGTGACAAGAGAGAGAGCAATGTGATCATGCTGAGAATGTACAGGCTGATATTGATTCATCTATTAGCTCTGATGAGGACGATGACATTGATGAGGCCAGCACTGCTGAACCAAAGAGAAAACATCGGAGAACAGTGAAAGAGGGAGTTTCAATTTTTGTGCCCCATGATATTCTGAAGTCGGCAGAACTTGTTTCATGCAGTGTTCGAAACAACATCTCGCCGACCCAGCTGAGTGCAATTGTGTACTCCTTTGTATCTGCATGTGGTGGAGATACATCAAAGCTGAGTCTAAATGCAAGGATGGCCCACTGATACCGAGCTTCCATCGTGTCAGAAATAAGTTTAAAAATCATGGATGAATGGCAACCATCAGACAAAGTACTGGTGCACTGGGATGGTAAACTTATGGACACGCTGGATTCCAAAGGCACTGATGACCGCCTACCCATTCTTGTGTCTGGTGTCAATGGCACAAAGCTTCTTGGAGTCCCACCTCTTCCGCATTTGACTCAAAAAGCTGGCCTGGTTCAAGGAGACTTGATATCAACAGCAACCAAACAACTTCTGGTCGATTAGGAGTGTGAACAGAATGTCGTTGGTATGGTTTTTGACACAACTTCATCCAATACAGGTAAACCGGGAGCTATACAAGGCTATACAAGACTATAAACAGCATTACCCACTCTAACAGCGGCATTCACACCTCACACGCGGCTATCTGTCGCAGCCAAAATAATATCCCAACATACACACAACAAGCTAACATTCTAGTTAATCACTACGCAAAGATAAGTCACTTAAACAGAGACAACAACCAGAAACACGCAGACAAACAGCCAGACACAAGAAAACCTACAGATTCGACATGACCATTACACCCTTCAATACAGACCAGACCACCAAGATCATCAAAAACATTAAAAATTCGAAGGCTACTGGACCAGACAACATATCTAAATACACCTTAAACACGGGCCCACAAGGAATACTAGCTCTCACAATATCAGCACATATTCATACCAACACTGTATTATTCCTGACATATGGAAACAAGGTAAAATTATTACACTACTCAAACCAAACAAAAATCCAACAGAACCAGCTTCCTATAGACCCATTACTTTACTATGCACACCTTCCAAAGTAACAGAAAGACTAATCTTACAAATCACCAACCCCACATACCACTATCGCCTACTCAACATGGATTCAGACCTCACCACTCAACCATGACATTACTCACTAACCTGACGCAGCACATCATGGATGGCATCAACTCTAGAAGACCAGCTCAACGTACACTATTAGCAACAATAGACATTAGTAAAGCATTTGATGCTATCCCACGCTTCCCTCTCATAAACAAAATACTCAACACAAACATGCACAATAACACCAAAAGGTGGCTGAGCAACTATCTCTCAGGAAGATACTCACATGTCACATTTAATGGCAAGTCATCCAAAAACAAGCTTTTTCCGAACGGGGTCCCTCAAGGCTCTGTTCTCTCACCAACACTCTTCAACTTATACATGCATGACATTCCAACACCCATAGATAACAAGCTTACCTTATCATCATATGCAGATGATATCACTCTAACATCCACCCACAACAACATCGACACCGCTACAAATAACCTACAAACATACATAAACAGTATACAAGACTGGCTCACACACAATAGACTCAAAGTAGTGCCCACAAAATCAACCATCACCTTGCTTACAAGCAACACAAAAGAACACCAGGTAATTCCACAACTTACACTAAACAACATCAACATTCCACACACTCACAGAACCAAAATACTAGGTGTCACATACAACACATCATTATCTTTTGCAAACCACATTCAGGACATTAAAAACAAATGTACGTCAAGACTTAACATGCTTAGGGTACTAACAGGCACAAACTTTGGACACCAGCAGGAAACAACATCACTCATCTACAAACAATATATTCGCTCAGTTATGGACTATGCTAGCCCATGCTGGGCACCCATTATCTCAAACACACACATAAACACCTTACAAACAATACAAAACAACGCACTTCGTATCATTACAGGATGCACTCAAACAACACCAATAAAACACCTGCACACAGAAACAAAAATACTAAAAGTTGGGGAACATTTAGACATGAGGGGAACACAATTCATGGCAGCAGCGACAACTAACCCACAACACCCTTGCCACTACATGTACAATCATGCACCAACACCTCGCACCATTAAGGTAACACCAGAGAGACATTATAACCAAATACTCCATTCCATACCACGCCCCACAGACATCACACAGTACAGAAAACACACACACACACACTAACCACAAAGCACTGACACGACTCGGTCCGAATGCGGTCCTAGGTGCGAAGCCGCCGCCCATTAACAGGTCAGAGATCAGCCTGAGCAGATCGGATCGAGTTAACTTAGCACGATTCCGATGTGGACATCACCCCAACTTATGGACATATAAACACAGACTAGACAACTCCATAGACGACACCTGCCACCTGTGCCAAGACACACCACAAACAATTGAACACATTATGATGGACTGTACCGCTCTAGCACAACAACGAACACAACACAACACAACATCACGAGTGCGCTGAACCTCTGGTCCACTCCGGAGAGGGCAATCGGTTACCTGCGTGCTGCCGGCTTGCTCGATCAGGGTGGGCTGATCGGCTAAACAACAACAACAACAATACAGGTAAACCTATTTCAAACATCAGCATGAATTTATCACGACATTAATACCAAAATACAGTGAATGATTTAACAGAAATCTGCAAAAAGCACGTGCCTGAAATGGTGGCCTTAAACTACAATTACATTTTTTTTCAGGACAAAAAACAGCTGCTTGCGTCTCCCTCCAAAAGGAATTAGAGCGTGCCGTATTCTGGTGCGCCTGTCGCAGGCATGTGGGCGAAGTCATCCTAGGTGTTTGCTGGGATTGCTTGAAAGTGGAGGGCTCTTCAAGTCCAAACATAATGGTTTTCCAGAGGTGAGTCATAAGCTTTACAAAATAACAAGGAATATTATTAGTATCTAATGAACAAATTTAGTGGAATTTCTTTTATTAGTCTTATAAGATATACTAACACCAAGCAAATGATCGATCATATCAATCTTAATACCCCTAAAACAATATTATAGATTAGTACGAAATACAATAATCCCAATAATTGCATTTCTAGGTTCAAGAACCATTTCTCTCAACTGGCGTACAATGAAAAAAAGAAATACTACTACCCCGCAATGCCTGGAGTGTTTGAGGAGCGCCAGCAGGAGATGGCTGACTTCTTCCGTGAATCTCTAGCCCAACCATTTACATGTGGCGACTACAAGGAGCTGGTAGAGCTTTGTCTGCTGCTTGTAACTAAAGGATCCGAGCCAGTGAACTTCACAATGGTCTAACCTGGCGCACTTCACAAAGCAAGGTGGATGGCTAAACTGCTCTATATCCTCAAGATTGTTCTTTTGTCAGGCCAGATCAAAGAGCAGTTTCCCAAAGCCGAGGTTGTGACTAAAAGTCAAATCAGCAAGTTAGAACGGTTTGCTGTGTTCACAGTCGCTGTTTATGTCCCATGGTGGATTGTTTGCCCCATTCCAGCAAGTGCGCCACTGAATGACTTGAATTTGGTCGAAACCTTGGCTGAATTTGCCCCATATAACGCCACAATAGTTGACAAAGCACGTGTGGCACTCGGTAGACACACTTGGTACCTAACTGAGGAGTTGGCCCCACTGGCTTTGTTCTTGTCCCAAGTACAAGAAAGGACAAAAGAGGAGATGAGGAAGGCCCTTTTTTGCCATGAAGGCACTGAAGTTACTAAGAGAGAGGGGCTCAATCATGGGGGCTATGGAAAGCCATATCTTCCCCCTGTCCCAGAAAGTGGCACTGCTCTGGTGGACCTAATTGGGCCTGACAAGCCGGTTCTTCACCATTTTAGGCATGCCCTATCAGTTTCTCCACAGTCCAGCCAGTGAATGGACGGATCATGACGACTACCTGAACATGAAACGGGTTGTGGACAAGCTTCATGTCGTCAATGAGGCTGCAGAGCATGGTGTAAAACTTTGCCATGACTTTCTTAATGTTGCCAGGGATGAGGAGCGCTTTCAAGAAGTCCTTCAAGTAGTTGAAAATGACAGACTCCGCGTTCCTAATCAGCGCAAACGATCATCTGTTTCTGAACAGAAATCATGGTTTCTTGCTCTAAAGAAATAATACCTTGTGAATATATGATAAAACCCCTTAATGTACCATGAGAGAATAAGAATGATTAACTTTTTTGTGTTAGTGATAACAGCTTTTAATTAAGACAGGCAAATGATTTGTGTTAATATCCCTTATGATGGTTGTATAATCTCATATATAGGCGCATATGCCGTATAAGCAAAATTGCTATTTTTCAAATTGCTGGTGCTCACTCGAATACGCATGAATCTTCAAAAAATTGCATGTGGGTATTTTTTATGTCAATATGCAACACCAAAATTTTGAACAGCATTGTAGGACAAAGTTGGGGCAACTGTCACACCCTAACAGAGGGCGCTGATGTAGCATTGGTAAGTGACAAGTAGCGGTGACGTAGCACACAGGATCAGATCTGTTTCGTGAGGTGGTGAAGAACAAAGTGTGTGTTGGATATAGTCTGCAAAATGGGCCGTGAGGCAGACGTTACTCAGTGGCAAAAAGGAGCCATCGTGTTTGGCAGAGCCCACGGAAACACAATGTCTGAAGTAGCCCAATTTGTTGGTGTGTCAACGCGTACTGTCCAGCGAGTTTACAAAGAGTGGTGTAGTTCGCAATCAACTGACAATCGACGGCGTAACTGTGGCCGGAAAACAATTCTCGACAATAGGGGCCGCCGCCATGTTTCTCGTCTAGTAACTGCAAATCATTTTCAAACCAGAGAACAATTGCTCCAAGAAACCAATGAGGTTCTCCAGCGACCAATTACCGAACGGACATTGCGACGAGAACTGCATGCGATGGACATCTGGAGCAGGGTACCACGGAAGAGGCCGCTGTTAACAGCAAGTCACAAATTGGCACGTTATAAATGGGCTCAGAGGCACAAAAACCGGACTGCGGCAGATTGGAAACGTGTAATTTGGTCCGATGAGTCCCATTTTTGTTTGTTCTCCAATGATGGGAGGCGACGAGTACATCGCAGGTCCAATGAAGCCTTTAATCCTGAATGCGTCGAAGGTGTTGTTCAGGCTGGAAACAGAAAGTGAAGCGCAGGAACAGACACCCATGGACTCTGGCGGAACTTCGGGACCGGCTGATGAACGAGTGGCAGCAAATCGATGTTCAGTACATGCACAACCTCGTAGTGTCTCTGCCTCGCCGGATTCGTGCGGTTATCAAGGCCAGAGGCGCCGTCACACGTTATTAGGTACATTCTGAGAGGGGTGACTAATTTTTTGTCCGGTGTGCTTATATACAATAAATGGACAAATACAAATAAAAATTTACCAAAGGTTTAGCATTCTACCCTTCTTATCTAAATCTGTTCTGAAGGAATTCAAAACAACAGGATTGAGTTGAAAAAGACCTTTGCTTATGTTGAAGTTATTTGTAAGTTGGATAATGGCAGACTCAAGAATATTTTTATTAACAATGTTGCTAGAGTGAAACAAAACTGAAGCATTATTCCAATCAATACAGTGGGATAACTCTGACAAATAGAAATAGACAAAAAGAGCACTGGATGACTGTCCTGTTCTAATGGAATATTGATGCTGTTTTATACATGTGTGCAAATCCTTTCCCATCTGACCTATGTAAAAGGAATCACATTGTTTACAACCAATTTTATAGATAATGCCTGAATTATTGGTAGGGCTATTTTTTACTATGATATTTTTCACAATATTGTTATATGAAAATACTACATTAATATCCAAAAGTTTAAGTACATTAGCAATGCCTAAAAAGCCCGGGAAAAATGGAAGTACAGTAAACCCTCGATTTAACGGACTAATAGGGGGGAAGGGGTGTCCGCTAATGCCGAAAGTCCGTTAAATCAAATGTAACCTAGGGGGGCCATTTTTTACCATTTTTTATTGTTTTTAATGTAAAAAAAAAGCTTTAATACAATATACAGTACTGTACAGTAGTCTATTCAGTATCTGAAGGTAGAGGTGAAGGGAAATCCTCAGCTTCAGATTCTTCTGAAATGTGCACAAATGGAGACACTGGTGTCATCTGTTTGCTTGTAGATGGTTGTGATGTACAAGCAGTTGGAGGTGAAATAGGAATGGGAGTCAGTGAAGTTCGCTTAAAGAAAGCATCCAGCTTCAGTTGTTTGCCACTCTGATGTTGTTTCTTAATTATGATCGCCCTGAACTGCTGAAAATGTTCATAGTAAGGGACAATTTCAGGGTCAGAAGATGTCCCTATGTAGTGGATGGCGATGTCCATGAGATTCCTCATTTCAGACAGTCTAGGCTGTGCTGGTGTAACTTGCTCTTCCTCAATGTCTTCTTCTTCCCCTGCCTTGCCATGTAGAACCTCATCCACAATTTCTTCTTCAGTGAGGACTTGGTAGCCAGGATCACCTTCATCATTTTCAAGCCATTGCTGAACATCATCTTCAGTTGTTTCCCGGTTGCCAGCAATGGTGCGGCGTTTAAGATTTTTTAATTTTTTTTTTAAATTTTTAATTTTTTAAAATTATTATTAATTAATGTACTGTATTATTATTTGTCCGGTCCGTTAAATCCGAAATCCGTTACATCGGGGTCCGTTAAATTGAGGGTTTACTGTACTAAAATATTCTTTGACAAAGTATGAGTGTTATTATTCACACGATAGAATGTGCGTGTACATAGGGAAAGCAGGGCTGTGGAGTCGGTGATAAAATTTGTTGACTCCAACTCCAACTCCAAAAATTTTAACATTCCGACTCCAACTCCAGAAATCTGACTTGTATAATTACGACTCTGACTCCGATGGAATGTTAAGGCTAAATTGATTATGATTAGCTTTATTAGGCCAATGGACATTCATAAACAAGGCATTTCGTCACCACCACATGACTCATCAGGTTACTTAGTGGCTATAACTATGCCTTAATGGCTTTTTTTCTCTTTATTCAAAAATTACAATAAATCCCAAAATACAAACTGATTGAAGCTTAAACAAAATAAGATTATTATTGGTTTAGCAAATTAATAAGATGTTTTTGTATTATTATAAACATCCATAACAAAATGTACTAACCTAAACTGAATCTTTAAATTTCCTTATTAATTATGTTAATTAATTAATTATAATCCTTATTAATTATAAGCAACTATATTTATATATTATTTATATAGTTATATATTATATAGTATATATTATTTATATATTATATTATATATTAAAACATTAGGTTAATTCTATTTTATTCATAAAATTGAGCTAGGCCTAGGCCTAGGCTGCTATGGTTATAGTTGAAGGATTTGCACCGACTCTGACTCCATCCAACTATGCACTTCCGACTCCACTCAAAATTGACCGACACTCCAACTCCAACTCTACTCAAAATTGACCAACTCTCAGACTCCTGACTCCCAACTCCAACTCCACAGCCCTGAGGGAAAGCCCAGGTTTTAAGTTTAGTATCTATCAGGAAAAAAACAAACAATTTGTCCTACGTACACTTTTACTCGGGACATGACACCCCTACTAAGAAGGCCATTTTTTCTTCAGTGTTTCTCCGCGCCCTTAGGATCGCCAGTCCGGAATACATCGATGCTGAATTGGAAAAAATCAACAGTATTGGAAGTGATCTGTGTTATCTATCTGCGTTTATGGAATCTTGTCTCAAGGCAAAACAAACTTTCTATCATGTGAATAATAACACTTGTACTTTGTCAAAGGATATTTTAGTACTTCCATTTTTCCCGGGCTTTTTAGGCATTGCTAATGTACTTAAACTTTTGGATATTAATGTAGTATTTTCATATAACAATATTGTGAAAAATATCATAGTAAAAAATAGCCCTACCAATAATTCAGGCATTATCTATAAAATTGGTTGTAAACAATGTGATTCCTTTTACATAGGTCAGATGGGAAAGGATTTGCACACATGTATAAAACAGCATCAATATTCCATTAGAACAGGACAGTCATCCAGTGCCCTTTTTGTCTATTTGTTAGAGTTATCCCACTGTATTGATTGGAATAATGCTTCAATTTTATTTCACTCTAGCAACATTGTTAATAGAAATATTCTTGAGTCTGCCATTATCCAACTTACAAATAACTTCAACATAAGCAAAGGTCTTAATTTCAACTCAATCCTGTTGTTTTGAATTTCTTCAGAACAGATTTAGATAAGAAGGGTAGAACGCTAAACCTTTGGTAAACTTGTATGCTACTCTAATAACTTTTATTTTTCAATTTATTTTTATATATATCAAACTTAGACAAGAAGGGCAGATTATTTTTATTTTTATTTTTCAATTTATGATTTTTTTAATAAACTATAACATTGGTTGGAAACAATTCATTTGATCTTGTGTTGGATTCGAGCAAAAGTGCTAAAAATTGGTAGTTTTTCCTTACAAATTTGTATGCTCCTCCCACAATCCTTTAATGTTTAATTTTTATTTGTATTTCTCCGTTTATTGTGTGTGTATATATATATATATATATATATATATATATATATATAACGTAAAGAACGACGCTTGTATAGGAGATATTCCGCGCAAGACGAGAAAGAGAAAACAGCCAATGAAAAAATGAAGTACCACCTGGGAATCGAACCCGGGATCTTCCGATTGCCGGTCAGACGCGATAACCACTACACCATGGACTTCACTCTTCCAAATGCCGTAATTCCTCTACATACTCGCAGAAACCAATGCCCAAGGGGGCACCTCCCGCATGCCGTAACATTATATACATTCAACTGCAAAGAACACGCAGTATAAATAACGTAAAGAACGACGCTTGTATAGGAGATATTCCGCGCAAGACGAGAAAGAGAAAACAACAAATGAAAAAATGAAGTACCACCTGGGAATCGAACCGGGATCTTCCGATTGCCGGTCAGACGCGATAACCACTACACCATGGACTTCACTCTTCCAAATGCCGTAATTCCTCTACATACTCGCAGAAACCAATGCCCCAAGGGGGCACCTCCCGCATGCCGTAACATTATATACATTCAACTGCAAAGAACACGCAGTATAAATAACGTAAAGAACGACGCTTGTATAGGAGATATTCCGCGCAAGACGAGAAAGAGAAAACAACAAATGAAAAAATGAAGTACCACCTGGGAATCGAACCCGGGATCTTCCGATTGCCGGTCAGACGCGATAACCACTACACCATGGACTTCACTCTTCCAAATGCCGTAATTCCTCTACATACTCGCAGAAACCAATGCCCCAAGGGGGCACCTCCCGCATGCCGTAACATTATATACATTCAACTGCAAAGAACACGCAGTATAAATAACGTAAAGAACGACGCTTGTATAGGAGATATTCCGCGCAAGACGAGAAAGAGAAAACAACAAATGAAAAAATGAAGTACCACCTGGGAATCGAACCCGGGATCTTCCGATTGCCGGTCAGACGCGATAACCACTACACCATGGACTTCACTCTTCCAAATGCCGTAATTCCTCTACATACTCGCAGAAACCAATGCCCCAAGGGCGTCTGACCGGCAATCGGAAGATCCCGGGTTCGATTCCCAGGTGGTACTTCATTTTTCATTGTTGTTTCTCTTTCTCGTCTTGCGCGGAATATCTCCTATACAAGCGTCGTTCTTTACGTTATTTATACTGCGTGTTCTTTGCAGTTGAATGTATATAATGTTACGGCATGCGGAGGTGCCCCTTGGGGCATTGGTTTCTGCGAGTATGTAGAGGAATTACGGCATTTGGAAGAGTGAAGTCCATGGTGTAGTGGTTATCGCGTCTGACCGGCAATCGGAAGATCCCGGGTTCGATTCCCAGGTGGTACTTCATTTTTTCATTTGTTGTTTTCTCTTTCTCGTCTTGCGCGGAATATCTCCTATACAAGCGTCGTTCTTTACGTTATTTATACTGCGTGTTCTTTGCAGTTGAATGTATATATATATATATATATATATATATATATATAGTGATGTAGCGGATATCATTTTTTTCACATCCGCGGATGCGGATGAGGATGTTTGATTTCAACATCCGCGGATGCGGATGTCTACATTTTCATTATTTTTTAGGATATATTCGAGATTTGTTGTGTTTAACGTATATAATAAGTTATTATATAGAGAGAGCTGTAGCTATAATGTAGTATAATTGATTAATTGTACAATAATTGCTGTACTTTTCCCTGAACATATAAAATAATAGCAAGCATCTAACTAATATAGAAATCAATTAGTGAATTCGTCTGCAAATAAATTCGTTATATTTTGTTGAGTTTCAGCCACAATTAGAAACCATAATTGTGTTACCCAACCTCTTTCCCCAACCTCCACACTTATAGAAAGAGATCTTTAATTAGCTTGATAACTATTTATATTAAGTTTAAAGTTTTATTAGGCATATTTATAAATGAGTAATGAAAATAAAGTAAACTAAGATGTTCATCGTTTAATATTCAAACTTAATTATAGGAAGGTTATGCTTAAGGAACATTAATTTTTCTGCCTTTTCTGCTGCCAGTCTGTTTCTTTTTTCATCATATATTAATCCAGCACTGCTAAATAATCTCTCGCTTGGTACGCTTGTTGGAGGACGTGCTAAATGTTTCCTTGCAAGTTTACTCAAGTATGGATAGATATTCTGCTTATTTTTCCACCAACTAATAGGATTGTCACATGCAGCCAGGCATTTTTCTTGGTGATAGCTCTTGACCATTTTTACTACATCTTTTGACATCGCGTAGGTCTCGTCATCGCTGCTTGACTCAAGAAACTGAGAGAGAGATTCTGTGATAGATTTGCTTATTGAAGGTGTTGGTTCTGTCACTGAAACTTTTATTCTTTTGGTGGGTGGCGAAGCGACAGATTCAAGAGATTGAAGCTCTTCAACTGCTTTGCCAAGTGATGATTTAACTCGTTCTAATGTACTAGGTGAAAATAACTTAGCTTTGTAATGTGGATGTAAGTAGGTTGCAAGAGAGTAACTTCATACAAGAACAGCCTCTTGTCTTGTTGCTTGCATCACTTTTGCGCACAATGAATTAGTTCTATTATTATAGTAGAATTTGATAATTTCTGCTTATTAATGACGTTTTATCTTAACGGTCCACATCCGCACAACATCCGCAGTCCAAAGTGCGGATGCGAGAAAATGTGCGGATGTTATAATAATGTTATAATGTTTCAGACCAACAAAGACCCTAGGATCCACTCATGGCTGGTCTACCTAACTGTATGTCCTCCGTGGTGGTGGAGGGGACCTACAATTTTACGTGGGTTCCGAACCACAAGAACATAAGAAACTTATTTAAAAACTGCGGGTAAATTGGCAACGACCAATTTTTACGAAACTAAATAATTATCAATTTAAAAATAATTAATTATCGGTTTAAAACTAAAGATAGAATCTCTCGGTCCAGAGGAGCAAGTCATAATAGACTACTATCCACAAATATGTTACATTCTATATCTATTTATAACGGACATGCAAATATATCAGATCCAAAGAATCCGGTCAATTTCATTACGGTATCCATCAAGTCACGGTCCATATCGATTGCGGACCAAGTCAAAATTTACAACCATATACATTATCAATTTAAAAATAATTAATTATCGATTTAAAACTAAAGATAGAATCTCTCGATCCAGAGGATCAAGTCATAATAGACTACTATCTACAAATATGTTACACTCTATATCTATTATATAACGGACATGCAAATATATCAGATCCAAAGAATCCAGTCAATTTCATTATGGTATCCATTAAGTCACGGTTCATATCGATTGCGGACCAAGTCAAATTTACAACCATATACATTACAATATATACACTTACGAGGAAAAGTGTAGGTGTGGCTATAAAGACTGTACAGTAATGTAGAAATGTGTGTGCACCCATTATGGGTCTCCCATTTAAAGGTGTTTGTGGGGCAAGTGAAGATAATGAGTTTTTCAATACCTCATAGTACTATGGGGGGCACCGCTCGGCAGAGGAATCTCTTTAAAAGGGGTGTGTAAGGACAGAGAGTATCCCCTAACCCAAGACGCTGCCTCCCTATATCCCACAACACTTGTGTTGAGCTGTGGGATCTATCCCCACAAAGCCTTAATTTTACTACCTTAAACTATACCCTTTCTATCAACATGCGCGTCCAATCGATTCTTAAACATGTTTATAGACGTGCTACTAATTACTTCTACCGGCAAACTATTCCAGCTATTTACTATTCTATGCGTAAAAAAGTTTTTCGCAACTGCTGTCTCGAACCTTCTACTTGTCAACTTACACCCGTTATTTCTAGTCCTATTATATTGAGATATTTCGAAAAAGCTATCTCTATCTACGTTATCAAACCCATTCATAATTTTGAAAACCTGGATTAGATCACCCCTTAACCTCCTAGTCTCGAGTGTAGTCAATTTTAACTCTTTAAGCCTATCCTCATACGACTTTGACCTAAGAGACGGAATCATCTTAGTTGCTCGTCTTTGAACTCTTTCGATTTTGTCTATATCTTTGCGCATATGCGGATTCCAAAATTGGACCGCGTACTCCAATTGGACCGCGTACATCACTTATATATATATATATATATATATATACAAACTCAGAATGGTTCCCTGAGAACATTATATGTTAAACACAGACCATGCATGGAACAAGGAACTCTTCTGGGAAAATTGGACTATAGTGGATTTAATTTTCCCAGAAGAGTTCCTTGTTCCATGCACGGTCTGTGTTTAACATAATATATATATATGGTTTTTTTTTTTCTGTAATGTATATATAGGCTGTAACTCTTTATGTACTTCAGTGTTCCTGAGGATGTCATTGGACGAAAGCGCTTCAGCACCATTCTGTGTTTCCTTTCCTTCGTGGTTTTATCATCATAAATATTTTCCATGTGTTACTTTTGTGAAATAATTTTCATATATATATATATATATATATATATATATATATATATATATATATATATATATATATATATACACCATATATAATATACCTGCACACATTTCATTCAATATTGCCTTTGGGATAAACACATCACTTCCACATACATAGACAAATACTTTACACTGGGATTAGGGAATCTCTGGGTGAGGCTTGAGTAGCTGTGTTTTTTGGTGCTGAGGGTTTTGACCCTGGAGGTTACTAACAACAACATCATGACCCATCTTTTCTTGGGTTGATACGGGCATGCCCAGTGAAAAAAAATATATGTATATATATATATATATATATATATATATATATATATATATATATAATCATGGGTTGCTTCTACAGAGCTTCAATTTAATATTTAGGAGAAATCCAATGACAAGGAGAAATGTAAATGCCATGAAAAGTCTTCTTTAATGCGCAACGTTTCGAGCAATACGCTCATCTTCAGGCTGTTTAATAACAATGTGAAATTAAAATCAATATTGAATGAAAAACACGACAGAAAATTTCTATAACCTATTCATAAAGGCAAATTTTAAAAGACTGAGAAAAGAGGGTTAAATTCTAAGTTATACAGATTTACATATAAAAATTAAGAAGCTATTTTTAAATACATATAGTAAATGTGAAATTAATACACTGGAAAAATTAACAATAGTACACTGGAATAATGAAACTAACTAACCTTTCACTGCAATTTCCGAGGCTAACTGATTTAAGCAGAGGCAAGATGGGAAAACAAGAGATGGCGAGGGCGATTGGGGAAGGGGGGATTATAAGGAATTGGGGAAGGAGGAGGGATTACAGCAAATTTAGGGGACGCTGCTGATGAGTCAACATTTAGAGTAAGGGACAATGTTTTGATGAAAAGCGATTCTAAAATTCTTAGTGAGTTGGGACAAGTATTACAACCAAGAATTTTAAAATTGTCTAAAGTGACATCAGTTTTACATTTAATACTGTGTTCCTGAATACTCGAAACTTCCTTAGTTTTTAAAATTTTACCTGTTCGGCCACTTATTCCCATATGCGAATAAAATCTAGCCCTGAGAGAGCGAACAGTGCTGCCAATGTAATTCCCAAGGAGACACCTAGGGCAGGTAAATAAATATACAACACCGCTACGCAACGAGTCAGGGGTTCGATCCTTCGCTGAGAAAAAGCTACCTAAAGACGTTTTATTAATAAATATGATGCGGAAATCAGTATGATAAAAAAATTTCCTTAACAACTTTGTAAATTTAAGCTTAAATTCCTTATTCAAAGGACCCATTTCAGGTACCAAGAAATATTTTATATCCTTTGGCACTGTAATACATGGAAGTTGAGGGCTATAAACATTATTTAAGAAGGATCTAATTAGTTTGTCTACATATTGAACAGGAAAACTATTATTAGTAAAGTATGATCTTAGATTATTAAATTCATCATTAAGTAAGGTAAAACTAGAGGTCAAATTATATCCTCTGAACAGGAGAGTTTTAATACAAGACATCTTATAGTTGAAATCAGTAAAACTAAAAAAATTCATGCCCAAACCAGTGAAAGTGGGTTTCCTGTAAACTGATGTAGTAATAGAATCACCGTTTTTCGAAATTAAAAGATCTAAGAAGGGGAGGGAGCCATTTTGCTCAGTTTCCATTGTATACGTTATATTGGGGTGCAAAGAATTTAGGAAGTTAAAGAATTGTTGCGCTTGTACCGCATTATCAAAGACTGCTATCGAATCATCAACGAAGCGCGATAGAAAATTGGCTTGAGATGAGGGGGAGATTGTCTAAAAATTACACTTTCTAAATGAGTCATAAAAAAATCAGCTGCTAACGGTCTGACAGGTGATCCCATCCCTACTCCATCAATTTGTTGGTAAACCTTATTGTTGAAAGTGAAATAGCATTGTTTGAAGACCAATTCTAAAAGTTCCTTAAAGTGAGACAATGAAAAACCATGAAAATTATCAACTGAGCTAAAAACCCTATCTAAAATAATGGCAATAGTTTCAGATACAGGTACATTTGTGAAAAGCGACTTTACATCAAAACTGACAAAAAACTTTTTTGAATTGAAGCTCTCACCAATGAGGTCTTTTTGGAATTCAAACGAGTTATTTATAGTGTAAGCATTTTTCGCAAAGGGTGACAGGAGACGAACAACAAATTTTGCCAATTGAAAGGTGGGTAAGTTATACGAAGCTAAAATAGGACGGAGAGGTGTTCCAGCTTTATGGATTTTAGGCAGACAGTATAATTGAGCAAGATTAGCACCAGATGCGAACAACTGAGAGTAAGTATCATTTTTTATTATCTTTAAAGACTTTAGTCGTGATAGAAATCTATTAACCTGGTCTTCCAACCTTACAATGACTTTATTGACAGGTTCTAGAATTTGTTTGAATTTAGTAAGATCACTTAGGATTTCATTAGTTTTGTTTATGTAGTCCGATTTATTCAAAATAACCACTCCGTTACCCTTGTCTGGTCTAGTCACAACAATCTCCTGGTTCTTTGCCAAATTCTTAATACACTGCAAATCACTCTTCCTAAATATGAAAGATTGAAATTTAAGATTTCTAAGTTTATGAAAAAATTCTTGAGTTAAATTTGAGAACTGACATTTGAAATTATTGAATTCACCCACATGGGGAACATTTTTCAAGTCATTGAAAAATTTTTCAAAGTAAAGAAAAAATGAAGGCTTATATATTTGAAACAACGGAAGCTTAAATTGCAAACCAAGTGACAGTAAAAACTTTTCCCGAGGGGAGAGTGTGTAACTAGAAAGATTCGAAATTACCTTATCTGAATTGAAAAAATTTGGTGAATTCATTCCCAAAGCCTTTAACTTACGTTCATGTGTTTCCAAGATGGTAGAGTGAAATTTTTCTAGTTCACGTTGTTCAGAGGATATAATTTGACCTCTAGTTTTACCTTACTTAATGATGAATTTAATAATCTAAGATCATACTTTACTAATAATAGTTTTCCTGTTCAATATGTAGACAAACTAATTAGATCCTTCTTAAATAATGTTTATAGCCCTCAACTTCCATGTATTACAGTGCCGAAGGATATAAAATATTTCTTGGTACCTGAAATGGGTCCTTTGAATAAGGAATTTAAGCTTAAATTTACAAAGTTGTTAAGGAAATTTTTTTATCATACTGATTTCCGCATCATATTTATTAATAAAACGTCTTTAGGTAGCTTTTTCTCAGCAAAGGATCGAACCCCTGACTCGTTGCGTAGCGGTGTTGTATATTTATTTACCTGCCCTAGGTGTCTCCTTGGGAATTACATTGGCAGCACTGTTCGCTCTCTCAGGGCTAGATTTTATTCGCATATGGGAATAAGTGGCCGAACAGGTAAAATTTTAAAAACTAAGGAAGTTTCGAGTATTCGGGAACACAGTATTAAATGTAAAACTGATGTCACTTTAGACAATTTTAAAATTCTTGGTTGTAATACTTGTCCCAACTCACTAAGAATTTTAGAATCGCTTTTCATCAAAACATTGTCCCTTACTCTAAATGTTGACTCATCAGCCGTCCCCCTAAATTTGCTGTAATCCCTCCTCCTTCCCCAATTCCTTATAATCCCCCCTTCCCCAATCGCCCTCGCCATCTCTTGTTTTCCCATCTTGCCTCTGCTTAAATCAGTTAGCCTCGGAAATTGCAGTGAAAGGTTAGTTAGTTTCATTATTCCAGTGTACTATTGTTAATTTTTCCAGTGTATTAATTTCACATTTACTATATGTATTTAAAAATAGCTTCTTAATTTTTATATGTAAATCTGTATAACTTAGAATTTAACCCTCTTTTCTCAGTCTTTTAAAATTTGCCTTTATGAATAGGTTATAGAAATTTTCTGTCGTGTTTTTCATTCAATATTGATTTTAATTTCACATTGTTATTAAACAGCCTGAAGATGAGCGTATTGCTCGAAACGTTGCGCATTAAAGAAGACTTTTCATGGCATTTACATTTCTCCTTGTCATTGGATTTCTCCTAAATATTATATATATATATATATATATACCTACTGTATATATCTATATAGGGTCATTCCATGTCAAGTCAGCCACCTAAAACACTCACCCCTTTCAATTTTGCTCATACTTGGCACAATAGCAGATATACATGCCAAACTTAAATTCCCAAATTATTAGAGCTGACTGACCTTTGGTTACTGAGATACAAGGTCACAAAGTTGTGACATTTTGACCTTTTTTGCGTTAAATGACTATTTTCAAAACGGTGTAACTAAAAAACTATTAAAGCTAGAGCATTGATTTTGGTCTCATTTTAAAGCTCTTTAGTAGCCCCTTGTTTATTGTCTCTTGTTAAATATCTCTACTGTGAAAAATAAAAAAATCCCTTCAAAAGTTGACCTTTGACCTTGAATAAAAAAAAAATACCTTCTCCTAAAAAATTCAATTTTTTTACATTAATACCTTGAGTCATGTACAACAAAATCCCAAGAAGCTGTAAGTGGCTGATAACTAGTTCAATGTATAAAAAATAATGAATTCAAGCAACATTTTGAAAAAAGTCATTTTATACAAAAATTGTCAAAAAGTCATGACTTTGTGACCTTGTATGTCAGTAACCATTTTTGTCTAAGGTCAGCTCAATCTCTTACAAATACAACCCATATCTACATACTATCTGCAGCCTTCTACAAACAAGCAAATGCTTATTTTTAAATATTTGTTCTTTACCCACCTCACCTGTATGTTGTGCATGTATGTGATGGTTTTCAGTAGTTGACAAGATTCTTGTGGGCCACCCAATTTATTGTGATTTCTAGAAGAGAAAACAATTTTTAATGTATACCTAGATAGCTACCTAATTAACAAATACAAGTAACATATTAAAATGTACATACAATATGTATAGGTATAGTGCTCATTGATTTCCATTTATCACAACTTAAAATGTATGCAGTGTATATATAGTTACATGACCATTTTAATTTTGAATTCTTACCTTTCTGTGCTGTAGATCTGCCAAAGCTTTGGATGCCTTCAAAGTAACTTCTTTGCAAATCCTGTATGTTCGTCCATTAGTAGTAGATGCCTCAACTTGTGTTAGAATATCTGAATATGGTAAGATTAATTCATCTGGTCAACCAGGATACACAAATGATGGGTTTGGGCCATGAGGATGAAGCAATGTGACTTTTACTTCTCTATTCTCTGGTATCTTTTCCAGCACATATGCCACCCACCAATGGCCATCATATGCAGCAGTAACAAAACCATGTATTTTCTCCTCAGTCACAACTTCTTCCTTTTCAGTAACTTTCTCAATATTTGAATAATGTTTAACCTTAAGAGAAGTCAATGAAACTGGCTGTAAATGGTGTAATTTCTGTGTACCAGCAATAGTCCTTGCAGTTGAATGTCTTTCTTGGAGAAGTTGGCTTTCCTCTTCATGCTCTTTATTGGTTGAAAAATGACATTTTATATTTACAATATTTTCACTTGCAAATGTATATAACTGTTCTGCAGTAAGGATCTGTTCATCATAAGGTTGTTGTAGACTAGCTTTTGCAGCTAATCTCTTAACTGTGCCTCCAACACCATCACAGGGTCCCTTTCCATGACTTGTTGCAAAAAAATTCCATTCTGCCTCAATTCCAAAATCATCTCTGTGATGGCAAAGATTCAAAAAGTTTTTGCAGTTCTTATACTGTCCTGCACACCCATCTGAAAAGTAAATTATTTTGTGGATGGAACCGATGGATGAGATATTATCTTTTAGGAATTTTATCAGATGCTTTTGAAACAAATGTACAGCAACTGTGTTATGGATGTTACACTCTGAAATAATAACAAAGCTAAGGTGAGCAATCTCATCTTCCTTTTTATAGTAAATAACAAATGGATGTAGAGTAGCCATCTCATTGTTCCAGTGAAAGCTCTGAACCTCATCTTGAAGAATAAAGGAATAATTTTCAGCAAAATCACACACAGCAAGGACCTCACCATCTTTCAAAGACATTTTTGTTTCATGGTAATAAGTTGCTTGCATCTTTGTCTTGAAGTCATGTATCTGGTATTCTTTCAGTTGGTTACAGAATTGGTCAATATATCATCTGTATTCAGTTCTACTGATTCAAGATTTGACCGATCTGTATTGGTCCACTTTTTAAAATTTATGATATCAATGAAGTTGTTTGTAAATATGTCCAGTAGTCTGTTTTTTAAATCTGATGGATCTCCACATTGTTCACATTGTCTGAGGCAGCATTTCTGTGAGGCAGGATTGCATTCCATAAAGGCAACACAATGACGTACATTCTTAATAGGTGGGTCATCATTTGCAGTTAGTTTTTCTAATTCAGCTCCTACAAACATAAGTTTGGCATTCTGATGAATTGTACAGACACATACTGAGTGAGTTCCTGTTGCTCCAGCAATAACACACTGCTTTGGACGCAATTCTGCAAATTTACTGAATCCCACCTTAACCAAAGGATTTCTTTCTTTGAAAATATGATAGGCTTCTTTTAAATTGCAAAGTAAAAGATGCTTTTGCAAATGTATCCTTCCTCTTTCATTGTCAATGATACTACAATAGTCTTTCTTTCCTGGCATTGTTCTACTGATGTCTTCTGAAAGATAAAATGCTTTAATAGTGTCAACAGTATCCTGTTTAATTCTTTTCCCACCCTTTGGATTTGGGTCTGAAAGGACACCTTTTTCTTCAACTATTTTTTTAGCAATAGATGCTGTATGCCTTGTTGTGTTAAATTCTGAAGCAATTTTCCTAATGCTCCAACTTTTGGGCAATACAGTGAGGATTTTTATTTTATCACTTCTTTTAGTATTTTCATTTTTGAATTTTTCCTTGAGTTGATTTATTATTTCTAAACAGTCTACATCTCCAGATGGCTCCTTAAATTGTGAGTCAGAAATCTCTTTTCCTGCAACTGTTTCCATTCTCTTCTTAACTGTCTCTGTCACCTTGCTTAGTTTTTTAGCTCCATATGTCTTTTGCTGTACAAGCTTTCTCTTTTTTATGGTGATTCACCAATTGAAACAAAAGAAGCATTCAAAGTACACATCTCATGGTTTTGCTCTGAAGTTGATGCATCACTATTGTCAACATTTTCAATTTTCTCAAGATCTTCAGGTGGTTCACTACTACAAGAAGAATCATCATTTATGTCTGAATTCAAACTCTTCTTTCGACACTGACCTTTGTGACGCAGCAAAGGATCAGCACACTTCTGTTTCAGTTTTAAATGTTCCATGTTTGTACTCTGAAATCACAAAAGCACAAAGAAAATCCTGAAAAGAAAACAATGAACAATTAATGAATTATTAAATAAATTTTTATACATGTATTTAGTAAAAATAAATTAACTTTAACTTGAAGTCAGGAGTCAACTCTGTAAAGTTGACAGTACTTATATACTAGTTGGGCCTTTGGATCAGCGCTACTCCAGTAGATTTGGGGCTGTCGAGGGGTTTAACCCTGGTTGTCTTTTAAAAGACTTCTTTTGGCACAGGTCACAAAAAGGTTTTTGAACTAATAATGTTAAGTTGAACTAAGTCTTCACTGACACTATATCAGAACAGAACTTTTAAATAAATGAACTGACAAAAAAAATCTAAAATTGAAGAATGATGCCAACTTCATTTATTTTTTATACATTGAACTAGTTATCAGCCACTTACAGCTTCTTGGGATTTTGTTGTACATGACTCAAGGTATTAATGTAAAAAAATTGAATTTTTTAGGAGAAGGTATTTTTTTTTTATTCAAGGTCAAAGGTCAAAGGTCAAAGGTCAACTTTTGAAGGGATTTTTTTATTTTTCACAGTAGAGATATTTAACAAGAGACAATAAACAAGGGGCTACTAAAGAGCTTTAAAATGAGACCAAAATCAATGCTCTAGATTTAATAGTTTTTTAGTTACACCATTTGGAAATAGTCATTTAACGCAAAAAAGGTCAAAATGTCACAACTTTGTGACCTTGTATCTCAGTAACCAAAGGTCAGTCAGCTCTAATAATTTGGGAATTTAAGTTTGGCATGTATATCTGCTATTGTGCCAAGTATGAGCAAAATTGAAAGGGGTGAGTGCAAAAAGTGCCATTTTGTGGCTGAGTTGACATGGAATGACCCTATATAACCTGAATGTGTAACTTACTTTTCTCTGTTATAATTCTATGAGGGCCTTGGAGGCCTTAGCAGTTTCCTCCTTGGTGAGGCAGTATAGCCTTCAAGTTGCAGTAGATGCCTCTACCTTTGTCAAAACATCAGAGTATGTAATTGTAAGAATATCTGGTTGATGAGGAAAAGAGAATGATGGGTTGGTGCCATGAGGATGAAGAAAAGATATTTTTACTTCCCTTTTCTCAGTTGTTTTGTCCAAAATGCATGCTAACTACCAAAGGTTATCATATATAGCAGTGACAAAATCATGTAGTTTCTCTTCAGGTATAAGTTCTTCCTCTTCACTGACTTTCTCAATACGTGAATATCCTGATGCTGAGAAATGCTTAACCTCTAGTGAAGTTAATGAAACTGGTTTTAAATGGTGTATTTTCTGAGTACCAGCAATTGTTCTTGCTTTTGAATGTCTAGTTTGGAGGAGAAATTCTTCATTTTCATAATCTTCATTGGTTGAAAAATGTGGTGTAATATTATTAATATTATCTTTGGTAAATATATACAGCTGTTGTGCAGTAAGGATTTGTTTATCATAAGGCTGTTGCAGACTAGCTTTAGCAGCTAACCTCTTAACAGTGCCTCCTACACCATCACATGGTCCCTTCCCATGGCTTGTTGTAAAAAAATTCCACTCTGCATCAATTCCAAAGTCATCTTTGTGGTGGCAAAGATTCAGAAAGTTTTTGCAGTTTTTATATTGTCCAGCACAGCCATCTGAAAAGTATATGATTTTGTTGATGGATGGAATGTTCTCTTTTATGAAGTTTGAGATGCTTTTGAAACAAATGTACTGCAACTGTGTTATGAATATTGCATTCAGATATGACAACAAAGCTTAGGTGAGCAATCTCATTTTGCTTGTTATAATACAAAACAAATGGATGTAAAGTTGCCATCTGATTGTTCCATTGAAAACTCTGCACCTCATCTTGGAGGAAAAAAAGTGTAATTTTCAGCAAAATTGCACACTACTAGGACTTCACTTGGTTTCAGCGACATTTTAGTTTCGTTGTAATAATTAGCTTGCATCTTGGTCAGGAAATCATGGATTTGGTATTCTTGAAGTTTGCTACAGAAATGTTCAATATATTCATCTGAACTCGTGTGAATTGATTCAAGATTGGACCTGTCTGTATTGGTCCACTTCTTAAACTGTACCGAATCAATGCAGTTATCATCAAAATTATTTTGGAGTTTCTCTTTCAATGCTTTTGTGTCTCCACATTGTTTACATTCCCTAAGGCAGCATTGCAATAAGGGTGAATTGCACTCAATCAAAGTAAGACATTGTCATATATGGTTGATAGGATTTTCATTATCTTCAGTTAACTTATCAAATTTAGTTCCTACAAACATAAGTTTAACATTCTGATGAATGGTACATATACATACTGAGTGAGTTCCTGATGCTCTGGCAATAATACATTGCTTTGGACACACTTCTGCAAATTTGCTGAAGCCCACTTTTACCAAAGGATTTCTTTCTTTAAAAAGCTGATAAGCTTCTTTTAAATTGCGTAGCAGTAGATGCTTCTGAAAATGTTTCCTCTCCCCTGAGCTGTCCATAATGCTGACATAATCCTTTTTACCAGGCATTATTTTACTGATATCTTCTGAAAGATAAAATGCTTTGATTTTTTTCTATAATGTTTTGTTCAATTTTCTTTCCAGGCCGAGGATTTGGAATTGAAAGGATACCCATTTCATTAGTAAGCTTTTTGGCAACTGATGCTTTGTGCCTTGTTGTGTTGAATTCTGTAGCTATTTTTCTCGCACTCCAACTTTTTGGTAATACAGTCAGGATTTGTATTCTTTCACTCCTCTTGGTCTGCAAGTTGCTGAATTTCTCCTTCAGTTGATTTAATATTTCATCATAATCTTTTTCTTTCTTTTTCCTGTATTAACCCTTTATTGCTGAACTTTTTGCATAGGGTTGAGTCTAAATGCGTGTATCTGAAACGTTACGTATTCGAAGCACAGTGTGGTAAAGGGTTAATATATATCTTCCAGCAATTTCTTCTAATTTTCTCTTGACTGTTCCTGTAACTCTTGTTATTTTGTGAGATGCATAAGCCTCTGTCTCTCTTAGCTTTCTTGTCTTTATGGGAGTTTCTCCTAATGATTTTAATGAAGTATTTAAAGTTGATAATTGAAATTCAAGTGCTGTGCTTGTTGATGCCTCATTAATTTCAAGTTCATTTTCAGATGAAGATATTTCAGGAATATTACTAGTTTCTTCACAGCAAGAGCTTTTTTCATCTTCATCTAAAGTTTTTTTTAAGGCAATGATTCTAGCATTTCCCTACACTGCTTACAAAGCCTGTGATCAACTGTTAATTTGATTTCAGGCTTTTTATCAATTAAATATTGAGGTACAATTCATAGACTTTTGGTTTGACGCTGTCCTTTGTATGATTGAAAGGGATCAGCACATTTCTGTTTAAGTTTATCCATTTTTTAAAAATTAGTGTATTAAAACTAGTAAGTTATATTTAAATGGCATTCCTTAATAGAAATTAATTTAGAATATTAAAACTAGTAAGTTATATTTAAATGGCATTCCATAATTTAGAAATTCACTTTGAATATTAAAGAAATATTTTCTGAAAAGATGAAAAAAACATGAATTATTTAAAGGTTAATTTTAATTCAAAATACTTCTTGATCATACTTATCACTGGCCACTTATAAACTTTTAGGAACATGTTCCACATTGGTAAGTGAACATTTATAAAAAAAATTGAAAAAATTGGGGATGGCATATTTTTTTATTTAAGGTCAAAGGTCAAGGATATTTTTTTAAATCTTTATTTTAGAGGCTTATGACAAGAGAGATAATATGACAAGCTATTTAAGAGCTTCAAAATGACACTAGAATCAGAACTCTAGCTTTATTAGTTATGTGGCTACAGCAATTTGAAATTTGACAGTAAGTAAAAAATCAGGTCAAAGGTCCAAATTTTGTGACCCTGTATCTCAACAACCAAAGGTCAGCCAGCTCTAAAATTTGGGGAATTTCAGTTTCTCACACATACCTACTAATGTACCAAATATCATGAGAATCTGAGATGGTCATGTTCAAATTCACCTTTTTTTGGCTGAATTGACATGGAATGACCCGAAGGGTGTAATGGTCGTGTCGAGTCTGTAGGTTTTCTTATGTCTGGATGTTTGTCTGTCTGCATGTTTCTGGTGGTTGTCTCTGTTTAAGTGACTTATCTTTGCGTAGTGATTAACTAGAATGTTAGCTTGTTGTGTATATGTTGGGATATTATTTTGGCTGCAACAGATAGCTGCATGTGAGGTGTGAATGCTGCTGTTAGAGTGGGTAATGCTGTTTATAGTCTTGTATAGCCTGGATGTATCTGTGGAGTGGTTTAGTGTTGTTATGAATTCCCTAAATGTTTTTGTTTGTTTTTCTTTGAGTTTGTTGTTTATTTCTGTGTTGAGCTGTTTTATGGTTTGTGTGTGTGGTGTTTATGTGTTATGTTTGAGGGTGTTACATTGCCTTATGAGGTGGGCTATTTCTCTAGTGTAATTTGGGTTGTATTTCCTAATGTTGCCCTTGGGTATGTATTTGTTTGCATTATTGATGATCTGATTAAATGTCTTGAGTGTTGTATTGATGTTTATGATGGGTGTGCTGTTTAATGTGGTGAATTGTTCCTCAGTCTGTATGTTGAACTGTTCCCAATCAGCTTTCTTGTAATTTCTATAAGTGTGCCTAAGGCTGTTGGGGCAGAGTGTAGAACATGTTGTAATGATGATGGGCAGGTGGTCTGATGACAGTTGTTTTTCTGTTCTCCAGTGTATGTGTGTTGCTAGTGAGGAGGGGGAATAGAACATTATCTCTGGGGAGGAGTTTGAGTATCCTGCTTGATGTGGTTTGTGTGTATGTTCTTCTGTATTGTTAAGAATGAAGAGGCTGTTTAATTGTATGGCTGTGTTGGTGCCTCTGGTGTTGCTTTGGTTGTGCAGGTACCAACTAGTGTCTTTAGCGTTGAAGTCTCCTCCTAAGATGACATCAGTGAGAGAGGCCAGATTGTGTAATTGTGGATTGTAATTGGCTAGGACCTGAAGTGAACTATCTGGTGGGATGTAAATGTTGATTAGTGTGGTGTGTTTTGCGCATGTTTTAATGTTAACTGCCTGTATTTCTATCGTGTTATCTGCTTGGATTGTGTTTGTAATGTTTTGGGTGGCATCAGTGTAGCTAATGCTTTTACGTATGTAAGTGATGAGTCCACCCCTGTGAGCCCCAGTATGATCTTGATGGATCGCTGTGAAGTCAGGGATGGTGGGTGTTTTGTGTGCGTGTTTTAGTTTTGTTTTTTGTGTAAGTGCTATGTAAATGTTTTGTTTGTGTACAAATTCCCTAAGCTGCATGATTTTGTTTGTGAGGCCATCTATGTTGTACTGTAATATGTTAATATTATACTTCTGTATGTGTCTCATGGTGCTATTGTGTCTGTCTTTGTGTATGGTGACATGTGTAAGTTGTAGTGGGGCCTGGATTAGTCTTAATGTCACTGGATAGTAAGAGTAGTCCAGGGAGCACGCAATTGCTCCCTGTAAATGAAAAAATAGCACGCTGAGAATAGGTCTGGCCCCAGGAGCCAATTGGCACTCTGACCATGCCATGCAACAGGCCATCAGCTGCCAGTCTGGCCAACCATCTAGACAGCCTGCTGCACAAGTTGTACACCCTTGTGCAAATTAATGGAATCACTCGCTGAATAAAAGGAAATGAAAGTTATTTTATACTTTCATTTTTTTTTAGCATTCTGAAACATTTATTTATAACTCTAATACTATACTTTATATGGCCTCCATGATTAGAAATGAGTTGCTTCACATGGTTTGGCATTGAATCTACAAGATTTTTACAGGTTTGAATGATTTGTTCATCTCTGTACCATACTTCAATTATAGCTTGAATTAGCTTGGTTTTTGTTGTGCAGTCTTTTGTCCTTAATCTTGCCTTGATGATGCTCCATAAGTTTTCAATGGGGTTGACATTGGGAGAGTTCCCAGGCCAGTCACATACAAGCATATTTTCCTCTTCAAAATTTGCAAAGTTTGCCCAATCTTCCTGTAGCTCAGGGGTTCTTAACCTCTGGGTCATGACCCAAACTTGGGTCATTACATTGTCATTTATCATTTATTTGTTATCCCTAATTATTTTACAATTATTATTTATTTTATTATCCATTACGAATTTATGAGTGAACTGTTTGAAGGCATTGGTCACCGAGCTAGTCCCGAGACCAGAATTTGGATCACACCCTAAAAAGGTTAAGAACTCCTGCCTTAACTCATTGGTGTAGTAAAAGAGAGCTTATTCAACCCAACAATGCTGGTGCTGGAGGACATACATGTGGCAACTAATATGATCTGACATGGGAGGCTACATGTCAGAGCCTAGTACATAGTAATCATTTTGGTGAAGGATCTGAAAAGAACACCAACCTCCCATGTTCATGTTGGTAACTCCACATACTGGTGTTGAGTCATCTTTCTTGCCAGAAGTAGTATCAGAAACTACACTCTGATGATTTAAAATCTTTGAAGGATGAAGAACCAACTGACACAGGGAATTAGAACTGGAAGTGATTAATAAAATTTCATTCAATGAAAATAACTCTGACGTAGCAGAAGTTCTAGATTTAAGAATGACTCAACCATTTGAATTTAGATTGGTAATTTAGTCACAAATTAAGGATGCACCTTTCTCGAAAGAGATGGTTATTAGAGGAACAGAAAACAGATTATCCCAGTTCTTGGCAGTTGTCAGGTGGTTCTTCAAGTGAATAATTTTGAAACTCAACCCATTGACTTTGTTGTGGTTGAATTAATATGTGGAGTTGATATGCTCCGCAATTATAAATTTATAATCTTTTACCAGATCTAGCAAAAAAGAACTTCTGATTAGATGAGGAGATGGTTTTGAAACTGTTGTTAAGGACATTAGGATGGCCCTACCAGAAATCATGTATGTGAAGCAGTAGAGGACATGATGATTTTACCTCTCAGAATGTGCCACATGATGGAAATATGTTTTTGACTACAGGGTTATCACCCCAGAGAAAAATTGATCTGCTTTGAAGATGGGCTGAATAGCAGAGACATTAATTTACAACCAAGATTATTGACTTAAGGATGGAAGCTGCCTAATTTCTTCTGCCTTTGACATGGGAAAAAATCATACCAGATCTGGAAGGGTCAGGTTGTAGGAACAGCCACAAAATTTGATGAGGATAGCATTTTTTATGCAGGAAGAAGGAGCCAAGGGTGAGCACCTGCAAAAATGCCCTCCTATAAAAAGGAGAGGGTCAAAATCAGTCTTTGAGGCTCACAATGCCATTTTTTTTTAAATTTTGAATAGATTGTATTGTGTATAAAATCCATATATGTGTAGTGAAGAATAGAGGGAGAAATGTGTTTTTGAGAGCATACTGGACTGCTCACAGGGTAGATGAGACATGGAAAAAGATCAGCTAAAGAGGACAGTGACAGGAGAAATGGGAGTTCCAGCATTCCCTGTCTCCTGCCTAATGTCCATTCAATTGGTAGAATTTATGGAGAGTCCAAAGAGCAAAAATCCTTCAGAAGAGTGAACTGCAGGAATGCTGAGAATTTATTTAGGCTGTCAGGAAACTAATTTATTCAACACTGAATAAGATTATCTCATTCGGCTGTTATTACAGCATCAAGAAGTCATGGGGATGGAGATGTTGGGAGAACCATTATAATATAACACAGAATTGAAACCACCCATGATAATCCAGGGCATGTGCCAGTTTAGAGGTTGCAAGGACCAGTACTAGAAGAAATTGAAGAAAGTTGTAAAAACCTGGAGAGGGAAGGGATTATATGGAAGAGTTTTTCTTCTTACTCAGCCCCACTATTGCCCATTAGGAAAGGAAATAGTTCCATCAGACTGTGCATAGATTATTGGGAGCTAAATAAAATTACCAAGTGGGACAGCTTCTTTCTTTCTCAATTTAATTGATACATTACTCAACCTAAACAGCATGAAGTATTTTTCCACCTTTGATTTAATCAAAGGTTATTATCAAGTTGAGATGGAGAAGCAAAATGTAGAAAAGATTGCTTTTTCTACTTGCCTCTCACTGGGAATTTATGAGAGTGCCATTTGGAGTAAAAGATGGTCTAGCAACTTTCCAGAGAGGAATGATGTTAGCATTATCAGGGATCCCATGGTCCCAATGTATTGTATATCTTGAATACATCATGGTAGTAAGTAAAACTTTTGAAGAACATCAGGCAATTTTGAAGAAAATATTGCATGCTTTAGAAACTCATGGATTCAAGATTAAGCCTGCAAAAATTGAATTATGTTGCTGGGAAGTCACTTTTCTGGGACACAAAGGTACTGAGAAAGGGATGGTTCCATTGGTTAAAAATTTGGAGGGGATATTAAGATTTCCCATCCCAAATACTGTGTGAAAACGCAGGTAATTTTATGGTACCTATGATAAATTTTTACAGGAGGCACCTACCAAAATGTTTGGAGATTGCCAAACCTCTCACTGAACTAAGAGGAAAGAAAACTTTAACATGGACAACAGATTGTCAAGATGCATATGAAAAGCTCAAGAAACCACTAGTTGACCCATTTGTATTAGCATATCCTGACAGAGTTAAAGATGCAAAACCATTACAATTACAAGTTGATGTCTCTAGCACTGGGGCTGGGGTTTCACAGAAACAGAATGAAGTTAACCCTTTTGCTGCAAGTACACAGGTTACACTCAGGACGAACACATGGGTGTCTTGTAAAGTTTTACCTTTTAATTTAATTTTAATTAATTTAATTATAATTTTAATTAATGTATATAATTTTAATTATAAAATTAAATTGACTTACCTTAAAATTAAGATACTCCTAGAATATAAAAATAAAATAATAGTTTAGAAGTTTAGTTCAGTATGAAAGATTTCAAAATATTCGATGCATAATCCAGGTTTGTCAGAGTGAGCAGGTTTTGCATTGATAGCAACTTTGTGACACTGTTCCATGAAGGTAGCATGCATGACATCTTTTTGTGGGATTACAACTTTTCAGATATTATTTTTTCTATGAAATGCTTCCCAACTAGCCTAAAAACAGCCATCTTATCCAGGACTGGCTTTAAAGTAGCTGTCAGTTCTTTTACTATTGCCAAACAGAATTAAGAAAAGTGACTTTTTCTTCTTTACAAAGTTGTATATTCCAAGTGCATCTAGTATTTGCAATGAATTCATCCTTTGCCCAATACATATTTATCTTAGGCTTATGAACTATACCCATGAGTAAATATAAACCTATGAATTTTTTCATTTCCTCAATGGTAGTTGAGTACCATTGCTTGTATCTTGAAGAAGGTTTTAGAGTCTTAGAAGCCAAATATTGGTCAGCATATCTGTTAGTTTCTGTAACCATTAGTTCAAAAATGTTATCAGGAAAAACTTCACAAAACACTTTGTACATTGAATGTGCATTATCAGAGCAACAAATTACAGGCCGGTGTGTTCATTATCTGTGTTCAGCAAAGTTTTTGAAAAAATTGTAAAAAGTAGAATGCAGCGATATTTAGAATCCTACAATTTATTATCTCCAAATCAATATGGCTTCCGTAATAATAAAACAACAGAAATGGCTATTTTAAATCTTATGGAAAATGTAAATATAGCTAAGGAGAACAAAGAAATAATGATATTAATATTTATGGATTTGAGTAAGGCGTTTGATGTAATAGACCACAATATTCTACTAAGTTTGGGATCGCGTGTCAAGAGCCCAACTAGGCCTACATTTTGTCCAACCATAGCTGGTGCTCCATCTGTTGCAACACTGACAAGTTTATTCAATGGTACTTGAGCATTTGATAATGCCTCGTCAAGTGCGTTCTTTATGTCAACCCCTCTGGTGGTTTCTCTTAGGGTCATTAAGTCCAAGAGTTCTTCTTTCACATTTCCATTGCCAGTTGAGGGTTATCTTTAATGTCTGTGGATTCATCGAGGGCCAAACTGAATGCAACAGAATTCTTCAAATCACTCTGCAACAAGCATGTAATTTCAGCACTGATCTGGGAAATACGTCTCTCTGTTGTGTGGCAGGAAATAGAAATACTTGCTATTTGTTCTCGAAGCTTTGTGTTATCTGGAGCGAGAATTGCAGCAACATCGGCAATATTATTCTTCACAAATTCTCCACTACTGTAGGGAAGTTGAGCACGAGCAATATTCCATGCCATAACAAAACTAGCTTCAGTAGTTAAGTCAGCTGTCTTACACAATGATGAAAGTACAGTTTGTTGGGCAACTAGGCTAGATTTCAACATTGTTAACTTAGTCTTCTGCAATTCTGATTTGGGAGGAAATTCCATAATAAAATTTTTATGGTTGGTTTCATGATGATGCTTTAAGTTACTGGCTTTAAAGTGATTGAGTGCCACATGGCAGATAAGACACACAGGTTTCCCACCCTTAATAGTAAAGGTAAAGTTCTTCTCCCACTCCTGTTTAAAAACTCTATTTTCTTCTTCATATTTCCATTTCTTACACTTTGTCTGCTCATTCATTTTAATCAACTAAGGGGTTGTATGACTTTCACTTTTATAGCTGAGAAAAATAGCCATTTGATCTAAGAAACCAATTTTAAAACACACTCACTCGTTACTACACTCGGCCCGCAGGGTAGCTCAAGGGGTACTGGACACTGGTGAGTGGCAAATGGTGTTAATTACGTAATTATCCCGCTTAGTGCCTGTCACGCAAAAGAAATTGTCATATGCATGACATATTTTATTGTCATTTCAATTTTTCCTTGTTTTTTTCATATTTTTTTTATGTGAAAAAAATTATATTTGTATTATGAATTTTGTCTTTTAGGATAAATATAGTAAAAACCAAAATTGTCTTGCGAGCCGCAGTTAACAACCTCGAGAGCTGCATGCGGCTTGCGAGTTGGGGTTTGGCCACTGTTGCTCTAGACCAGTGGTCGGCAAACAGGGGTAAATTACCCCAAATGGGGTACATCTAAAAATTTTGGGGGTAATGCGTGCGGTATGAGACACCATATGCAACCATTTTAAGAGCAATTGGCTTGTTTTTGTTTACTTTGAAGTCTGGGGGTAATTTCATTTTACTCAAATAGATTTCTGGGTAATACCCAAAAAAGTTCCCCGACCCATGCTCTAGAGAGTAAAGTTTTTGCCAATTTTACAAAACTTTAATATCAGTTAATTAAGGCTGGACCAATTCTAATTTGTCGACATTTTATTTTAAAGTTTACTTTTAAATAATTTCAATATATTTCGAACAAAGTAAATTCTTATTTATCCAACAGAATTTTAAAAATATATGGTGTGTATATATATATTACATATTAGCAAATAACTAAAAAATAAAAATAATGCAAAAATAAATTTATTTTCCTTTGAAAGACTTGAAAAAGTACTTGCACATTCTTCACTTGAAGGGACTACAAACTGAGATGCACCTATAAATAGACTAAACAAAAACCTACCAACACACACAAAATGAAAATTAGGTACTCTGCAAATTCTGAAGTTAGCTACTGAAAACAAGTTTATAACTTCAAAAGTTTGTATCAAATATAAATTCTAATCTTTAATTAGATTTCTTATCAACTGAAAATAATCTAAAATATCAAAAGTTTTCTAATGAGAAACCTTCAAAATTCAAGAGATAAAATTGCCCTCAATATTAATTATTATTAACATAATTCATTTTCCAAATAATAATTATATTTTCAAACAAGAGAGTTTAGTTTACAATAAAGTTTTATTCTTTTAAATGAAAAAGGGTTCCAATTTATTTTAAGTTATATTAAAGTTAAATATTTAAAGCAAGATTAAGTTCCAAATTAATTCTATCTTAACTGTATACTTAAAATAAATACTAGAAACAAATACAAATTATAGGATAATAAATAAAAAATTAAATTCTGAATCTTAAATAATTTACAATACTGGCAGTCCCCAACATACATTGGGATGTGTCCCACAAAAATACAACATACGTACCGTATTTCAAAATGATGCATCTCAAAACCAGGGCTGGGTACCAGCAATATAAATGATACTGGTATGATAATTTTTAATTCAATTGGTACTGGTATTTGTGAATAAGTGGTACTGATATTACCAAATTTCCAAATGGTACTGGTACTAGTTGTAGTATTGGCTAATAGTTATAGGGCCTACAAACACTTTATGTGCCTAGAATCTACTTTTGAATGAATTATTATTTTTATATATACATAACTAAAGAAAATTTTTAACCTTCTGATCACTGTAGAATCAATCTTTAATATTGTCAAAATGAAATACTATTTCATTTTAAACTTAAGACACTTATCCAAGGATAATGACACAAAACATTTTGAACACTGAAGAAATAGCCCATATTATATATAAAAAATACTATAAACATTAACAGGTAAAGGTAGGTTCCACTAACTATATAAAAATCTCATTGTCTGGTCTACAAGTTTGTCATAATATATGATATACTGCTATTGAAATTATAAGGAAATTATTTTATAGCCATGAAAGATATATACCAGTAAACTTAAATAAAAGACAAAAGAATAGTCTGAAACTATAGAAATTATAAGAAAATCTTTTTGTATCCATAAAATTACTGTACATACCAGTATATGCATACCTTATTTAACTCATATATATGACAAAACTTTAACGGATATTAATCATTTGTTATATATTCTTTTCCATCTAAAATGAATCATCTCAGATTGTTGTTGTTCAGTTGTTTTTATATATTCAAATGTACTTTCATTTTTCTGTTCTAAACAAGTGCCAAATACCAAAATCTTCTTGTTCATGTAATACAAGTATATTGACTTATCATATTATGCAACATGCTACACACATCCAGGTTTGTTTTTACCAAAAGAAGCAGGTTTCATTTCACTACAACCAAACAGGCCCTTTTTGGCATCTGTGATTATGCAGTCCTTCAGCCTTTGCACTTGCACATTAGCTATTTCAGATACTGTTTTTAATAAAATGCAAAAGATTTTTTAATAAAATACTTCATATGAATAGTAACAAATGGTACAGGTAGGTAGTAGTGACTCTGTGTTGTGAAATATAGAGATGTTTACACCAACAGTCTGAGACACAAAGTGTATCAAACTGCACAGGGGGCATTCCACACAAGCACATTAGGTCATTCATCTCAGAATATTGATCTTTGTTTATGTCTGGTTAACCAGCCACAGATAAGAAAACAACAGTTCTTCAAACTTTGTAATTATACAATATTTTACATATCTTAAATAACACACAAGATTTTTAATACAAATCTGTATATGAGTTGTAGACTAATAAATGTTACAGGTGGACATATATGATCCATGTGAGGCTGTGCATCCCACTGCATGCACAGGGTGCTAAGCTTGTGCATCTGGAGCTAAATCCATGCATCAGGGACTCATACCTACAGGGTTACTGAAATCTGTGCCCCTTATCTTCAACAATACACAACTCAATCCTCCTCCTTTCTTTAACATTCTTAGCATTTCCTTTTCTTATGATCTTTCCTGAGAAGATCACATATACACTTTTTATAAAACAGCTTCTAAGAGGTTTGGTGTGCTGTACCAGCTCCATAATTTCTTCACCCCCACTCAGTTGTCTCTGTACAGCAAGGGGATTAAATTCAAAACCTTCAAAGGAATCCATCTCCTCCACCAAACTTTGGGCAGCCCCATTCTCCTTGGGTTTATTACTTAAGGGGATGGGAACTGCTTCTTCATTAGTATAACCTTGTGATTCTACCAGCAATTTCTGGTAAAATGAGTTTAGCAGTAAGAATTGAGGGGTAGTATGGCAGAACAGTATTCTATTTTCTTAGATGTTGATGGTGAATGTCAAAAATTTTAGAAGCATTTTGATTTATAACTTTAATTTGATAGGTAATACAGTTTGGGTTTACCTTAATTACTTGATAAGGTCCCATATAACATGGTTTAAATTTATTGATGGCCAGGTTACCTAGATGTTAAATCTTCACACCAACTAGTTGCCCTACTTCATATGGAATGAATTTTGTCCCTTTCATCCCAATATTGCAATTGGTGTTTACCAATCTTAGGTGCAACAGGCATTTGGTATACATAGGTGAGCAGATATGAGGCTGGTGATATTCCTGTTTCTGCATGTAGTGCATCATTGTAAATATTGACCACTTTGGAAATTTGATCACCCCAACTGTGGTTCTTGCAACAACATTCATAGAGTCAGAGTCCAATTAACTCACTCCACAGCTCCATTGGATGTGGGGCAATATGGTGAAGTTCTTATATGCAAGATATATTCTTGAAGCAGTTGTTCAAACACAGATATTGTAAAATTCTTTCCATTGTCACTTAAGATCTTATCTGATATTCTGGGAAGGAAAGGTAAAACCTGTGCCTTAAAAGCAGTAGCCACAGTTGTAACTTGTTTGTTAGATAGTGGCACCACTGATAACCACTTAGTGCAGTGATCCACAACCACCAAGCACAAGTATTTCCCTTATGAGAAGGTGGATAGGTTATTAAATCCACAGCCACCACCTGAAAGGGATAATTGGTTATAATCTTAAATGTTGGTAGAGTATAAAGGATATTTGAAATTTTTGCTCTTTGACATTTTGGAGAAGTTACTATAACAGAAACAATTTCATAAATTCATGGATGCCACATATGTTCTTCTAAGAGTTCAATTAATTTATTTCTTCCAATGTGTGCAATTTCTGCATGATTATGATAGCCCAACAGATGACAATCTTCACTTACCACTAGTTGAAATTGCCCATCCTTACCATGATGATAAATGTCATTCACCAGCTAAAGATAACATTTGAAGATAACATTCAAAAGGATTCAACTTTCAGATAAATTTGTGTAGAGGCAACTTATGTCCTAGAATTTTTTTTCATTTTGCAGCTGGGGATCCAGATATTGAAGCTGAACAATTTCTTCAAATTCTATGCTATTACCCTTTTTGAACATGTCTCGATCTACCAGGGAATCAGATTGTAAACTCCAGCAAAAGGCAATGTTGGGGATCCCTGAGATGTGGGTACATCCTTAAAGTTATCTTCCTCCTCACTTGTTCCTAATTTATTAGTTTCATCCTTCTCATCACTTTCATTTATGAGATCAAATTCTTCAAAAGACTTCTTAAGACACTGAACCACTGGTTGGTCTGATAACTGGATATTCTGTTCATTTCTTGAGAGAGAGTGAGTGGTAACAGGGGCCATTCAAAAATTATGTAACACTATTTTTGCTAAAACTTGACACCCCAGATCCTCCAGGAACATCATTCTGTAACACTAGACCAGACAACCCCTAAGATGTTATGTAACACTTCCCACACCCTACAGAATGTTGCAGGGTGGTGGGGGTGTCAAGTTTTAGCAAAAATAACATTAGGTAATTTTTGAATGGAGCCACAACAGATTGTAATGTACTTCAGCTAAGCACTGGTGGTGACATTTATCAAGGAGTGCATCAGAGCCATATTAAAGAGGTGGATTTCTCCCATAATACACTAGAACCTGCAGTTTTTGAAGGGGACTGAAAAGCTGTATTAATTACTCAGTGTTAGTATTTGGCCCACATGTCACATCAACTTCAGTTGTCTAGTAACTTCCCTTTGAACAGACATTCCATATTTATCTTTATTTTCAATGATTTCATCAACAGTTGCTTCTCAAATTTCTTTATGCTATTCCAGAATGTTATGTAACCACAAGGAAAAGCAATAAAAGAGAGAGTCTCCTCCCCCAGGAACTTCAGTCTTTGTAAAACCTGATATTTCATTGGGTTCTCCAATGGAATTAAATGTTTCCATAAGGTCTTCATCAACAGGGGATCTTGAAAGACCATCATACTCAGTACTACCCAATTCCTCCAAGGTCTAGGGAACTCTGTTGTTGACCAAGGGCATATTGTACAGAAACACTAAGGCAGTGGTTCCCAAACCGTGCGCCACGAGATGTAATTAGGTGCTCCATTTATTGAATAAAGAAGTAAGTACATACAATTTTTCTGTATTTTTAATTATCTGTATTTCTACTTTATGCTATGCTAATATGTATAAATACCTATTTTGAATAAATGTTCGAATTTATGTACAAAGTGCGCCAAAATATTTTTACTTGTTCTAAAGTGCGCCGTGAGTAAAAAAAGTTTGGGAACCACTGGACTAAGGATTGATGGTCAGTATATACAGGGTGTTTCAGGTTGACCCTAGAAATATGGAAAAGAAACACTTCATATTAGTTATAGAATTACTATGACAAACTTCAAATACAAACTACAAATTCCAGAATTTGTAGTTTGTCATAGTAATTCTGTAACTAATGTGAAGTGTTTCTTTTCCATATTTCTAGGGTCGACCTGAAACACCCTGTATTTTGACATTTATACCATATATAGAAATGGTTTCAATGTCTTAACTGCACATTAGATAGGCTGTTCTCTCGCAGATCAGGGGCCAGGAGAAGTACTTTGCTTCTGCAAACCGGGATAGGAGGAAGGTAAGGTGCTTACCTGGGCGGGGAACGGCGCACTTAAGGAAGGAGGTAGAGAAGGTGCGCGTGGCTAGTCAGAGGACTGCGATCGTTGTCCACGCTGGTGTCAATGACCTGTTCCTCAAAGGTGGTGGTGGGGTAGGTCTTACAGAAGGGATCATCACCGAGATCATGTCTCTTGCAGATGATCTAAAACTGAAGACAGACAGGGGAATGTTAATGGGTATTTTACCGCGAATGAATGCCAGTGACCACGTGCTCAGTAAGGTCATTGGCATCAATGAGAGGGTACAAGACTTGTGCATTCCACTGGGCATGAAGTTTATTGACCCCTTCGATGCATTTTCGGGTAGGTGGGACCTTTACCAGAGGGATGGTGTCCACCTCAATAACAAGGGTAAAGGTGTGCTAGGCGCGCTGCTCGACCGGCACCTATACAGAATGGTGAGGTCGAGTCCGGGGAGAGATGATGGGCCCCCACCGGGGAGAGATGAGGATGAGCCGGTGGCGGACGTACCTTCAACTGAAGGGTGCGTCGAAGTACAGGTGGGTGACCCTCCTCCTACGTTGGAGGGGGCTCAGTCTCCTGCGGAAGTTGCCCCCTTGTTAGTGAGGGGCTCTTCAACTCCCGACAGCCCTGGCTGTTCGGGAAACGGGTCATGCTAGGGGGCGGTCAGAATAGGGAAGGCTCCCTCCGTGCAATGCTTTTTAATGCTAGGTCAATTAGGAATAAGTTTTGCGAGCTACAGACGCTCTTAGCATCAGAATACCAGGATATCATTGCTATCACCTTGTCCTGGATTCATACTGATCGTAGGGACTACGTTGGGGAGTTCGAAATTCCCGGGTATAGAATGTTTCGCAAAGACCGCACCCGTGGGGAGGGGGGTGGGGTACTAATATACGTCAGGGACACGTTGAGTCCGGTTGACTGCCAGTTCCGATCGGAACGGGAGCTGCTTGGTGTCGATCTGAACGTGGGGGGGATGAACTACAGGTTAATCTTGGCGTACAGACCTCCGCATCTCCTCCTCGAGGAGGATACAGCCCTGTACACCGAACTCAGTAGCCTGCTAGGTGATAGGGTGTGTGTAGTTTTAGGAGACTTCAACTGTCGCGGCATAAAGTGGGAAGACAGGACTGCTGATGCTGAAGGGAGGAGGCTAGTTGTCTTTGCTGATGAGAACTTCCTCACTCAGTGGGTCAACGAGCCTACACGAGGCGAAAGCGTTCTAGACTTAGTATTCACGACCGAAGACAACCTCGTCACTGGCCTCACCATTGACGAATCGTTGGGTGGGAGTGATCACGGTCTGATTAGGTTCCGTGTGGGCGTCCCTCAGGTGAAGCGTAGTAACTCGAGAGGCAGTAAGCTCGATCTCCGGCGGGCGGACTTTGTTAGCCTCAGGGATAGCGTAGGTGAGATGGGGTTAGAGGTCGGCGGCGATGTTGAGCGGGTGTGGAGTGCATTCCGGGACGAGTTTATGGTGCTGCAGTTTGCTGCCATACCCTCAAAACTGGTCACACCTGCTTCAACGCAGCCTAAGTGGTTCAATCGTGACCGCTTTGGCTATCTGAAATAGGAAAGTAGCGTATAGGAGGGCGAAGACCAATCGTTCCCACGAGAACACTGAAGCGTATGTCCGCCTGTGTAGGGAAGTGAAGGCAAAGGTTAGACTAGCAAAACGTAATGAAGAACTACGGGTGGCAAGCCTCTGCAAGGGGAACCCTAAGGAGTTCTTCAGTTATGTTAATAGTAGAAAGCCCATTAGAAGCATGATAGGTCCACTAAAGGACCGAAGCGGCGTTCTGCAGACCTCCAACGCGGACATCGCTAATGTGCTTAATGAGTACTTTGCGGGAGTGTTCACCAGGGAGGATACCCGCGTCATCCCCAAGCCAGGCGTGAGGCACGAAGGTGCTGGCCTGGATAGTGTTCAATGTACCACGACAGTCATCGCTGATAGAATAGACAAACTGAGCGCGTGTAAGGCTCCTAGGCCAGACCAGTTTCTCCCCAGAGTGTTGCGAGAAGTGCACGACCAGGTGGCTCCCCACCTGGCTACAGTCTTCAACAAATCATTGGAGATGGGCCAGGTGCCTGGTGACTGGAGGGAAGCCAATGTGACCCCTATCTTTAAGAAAGGGGATCACGAAAGTCCAGGGAACTATCGTCCCATTAATCTCACTTCAGTTGTAGGTAAATTATTAGAAGGGGTAATAGCTGATAGGATCGTTGACCATTTGGATTCCTACAAGCTGCTTGGGGACTCCCAACATGGGTTTAGACGGCATAGGTTATGTCTCACCAACTTGCTCGAGTTTTTCCACGTCATGTTGAGTGAGTATGATAAGAGTAGGGCGATTGATATACTTTATCTCGACTTTCAGAAAGCCTTTGATAAGGTACCTCACTGCCGGCTAATGGCGAAAGTGCGCGCGCTGGGTATCGGTGGGGAAATAGGTAGGTGGATTGAAAACTGGCTGAGGAATAGGCGGCAGAGGGTTGTAATTAAAGGGGCTAGTTCGGGTTGGGCCTCGGTCACTAGTGGGGTTCCTCAGGGTTCCGTTTTGGGGCCACTGTTGTTTATCATTTACATAAATGATATCGACGGTGGTATCGTCAGTCGGATCGCCAAATTCGCTGATGACACCAAGCTTGGGGCCAATGTTGGGATGCCGAAGCGATCGAGCAACTGCGTGCGGACCTAGGTAGGATAGGAGAGTGGTCCGAAAAATGGCAAATGCCGTTTAACTTGGGTAAATGCAAAGTGATGCACATTGGCTACGCCAATCCCAAGTCGGACTACTTGATGTTGGGTAGTAATATCGAGGTGACTGATTTAGAAAAGGACTTGGGTGTGCTAATTAGCAGCGACCTTAAGTTTACGAAACAGTGTGTAGAGGTGGAAAAGAAAGCCCAGAAACTATTGGGTTATATCAGGAGGCAATTTCAGTTTCGGAACAAGGAGATTGTGCTCTCACTGTACAATTCCCTTGTTCAGCCACACCTGGAGTATGCTGTGCTGTTCTGGTCGCCCACCCTCAGGAAAGATATTGAGAGGCCGGAGCGAGTGCAGGCGAGGGCCACAAAGTTAATCCCTTCCATTAGGCATATGGGTTACAATCGACGGTTACGCGCCCTGAACTTGTTTTCGCTTGAAACTCGGAGGCTGCGCGGTCAACTGATCGAGGTTTTCAAGCTCTTACGCGGGTTGAACGATGTCGATTTTAGAAGTATGTTTAGTTTAAATGATAACCCAACTCGCAACAATGGTTGGAAGTTGGATTTGAAATGGTTTAGGACTAGTGTGTGTGGGAATTACTTTACGTATAAGATCTGTGACACATGGAACAGGTTACCTTCGGAAGTTGTGAACAGTTCCTCTGTGGATCAGTTCAAGAAAAGGTTAGACCAAATCTTTCACACTATTTGAGTGTGTACAAAATTTTCCCTGGCACCCGTTGCCATTGGTACCTCCTCGGTATGGGCCACAAGACCTTTTGAGGTACTTCTTTTCCTTGTAACTTGTAACTCTCTCTCTCTCTGTTGTAGAGTATCTTTGTTCAGTTTCATTAAAAGTAGAGATAAATGCAATAGGCTGATTAACCCTTTTGCTGTGCATGAATGACATCATCATTCATCAAAAATTGATGATAGGAATGCATGTATGATTGCGTCATTCATAAACTCTATTGCCTACAAACAAGCTCTTGTTCTGCATACAGTAGACCCTCACATTAACATACACTTTTGGAGGAGCGTGTGGTTGCTAAAGTGAAATTTCCGCTGAAGTTAAGTACAGAAACCCCCCACTTTAATGTACCAGGGAACATTAAAGTGAAGTACGGATGACCCCCACTTTACTGGACTATGGGACGTTAAAGTGGGGTTTTCCGTAACCAAAATACTTCAGTACAGTTACACATGTATAGCCCTCGAATCTCCACATTCAACACATGAAAATGCATACATAGACTTACCTACTTTTGAACACATGCACATGTAAATATTTATTTTTATATACTCACCATATATAGTCACTCCTCCAAAATATCATTGGGAACTTCTGGTGTGATGGCTGGGAAATCCAGGTCTGGTGTGAGGGTCCTGAACTCCACTTCAGGCTCCAGTAGGATGGCTGGCAAAGGAGTACTACTGCTAGTACTTGTACTCTCAGGAAACTAGAATGGTGACACAGTGAAGCCAACACTGCTGCTAATACTTGGCATTGGTGATGGTTTGGTGGGCAGTGAAAGGTCAGACATTCTGCTTGAAATGGAGCTTCAGCGTGAAACGGGCATGGACGTGCATCAGGACTTGAAGAAATCATGAATTTTTGTTTGCTTGATCCTTTTGTTTTGACTGGCAATGATTTTATTTCAGCACTTCCTTATGTAGTTATAGTAAGGGAGAATATTAGGCAGTGCCATAGTCTCATCAATGAATTTCAGCAGAACATCAGCAGCATCTCTTGCCTGGCTCAATATAGTCTTGGGTATAACCTCAGAGACATCTTCAGCATCCTCATCATCATCAAGAGGTTCATCGGTGAATCTGCCTTCAGACCTGACTGAAATGTTGGCTGCAATTTCACTCTCACTAAGATCTTCATACCCTGGGTAACCATCGTCAGCATCAAGCCATTCCACAACTTTGTCCTCTGTAGCCTCTGTTTTGCCTGCTTCTTGGAGAACACCCAAATAGTCCTGTGGCTTGAAGCCTTCGAAGTCTATTTTCAGGTCCTGGATGTTATGGAGTAGTTTCATCCAGGCATTCCGCGTCACCTTCACTTTAATGACTCAGAGTCCGCTAAAGTGAAGTTCAGTGATGCTAACAGACCTTTTTAGTGGAAATCTTCACTTTAACAACCTGTATTACATTAAACTGAATGTTAATGACCAGACAGCAATTTAGTCCATCCAAGTGAAGTTTCTGCTATTGTGAAGGTCATTAACGCAGGGGATTTCTGTATTCACTTGTTTATCATTCCTATGGTAACTTTATTCTTCTATCTAGTGATTGATGCCAACTTTTTTGCTACTTGAATGCCTGACAGTGTTAATTAATATAAGATAAGGATGTCACATCATAGCGTTGTTGCTGGGAGAACAAAGAAATAAATAGAATACCGTAACTTAGCTACTTCTTGATGATGGGAAAAGGGAAGGTCCCGGGCAGTGAAGTTTTTCTCACCTCCACTGACTGTCACTAAGGGGCAAACGAGACTCCCACACTGCTGAACCAAGAAATGGACTCGACCCACTAGCTATTCCAAAGATTAACAGTGTGTCTGAGTCGGGTCCACTTGAGAACCTGAAAGCCCTGGCTTCAGGAAAGGTGTGTGCAATGTACACCCAGCAATACTTGAGGACTTCAACCAAATATGGGCGTACACAACAAGCAAGCAAGATTTTAGCAGATTGATTGTGAAGTAAACCAAATGTGGTTGGATGAGAAAAGCAGATATTACCCTCTGAATTGTTTAATAAAGAGAATCTGGAGGTATTGTCGATTCAAGGACCCTGGGCTTGTCACAAGGAAATCCTTGAAAGTAACAACCCCAGTCTATAAGGACAAAAGCTGAAAAAAACTAGTTGGTAGAATTCTAAGGGTTTATTAGCAATTAACTTGAATTATTTACAAGAGCTAGGATGGGTTATGAGCTTGGGTCTAAACATGGCTTAAGATCAAGAACCGGAAAATCAAAAACCCTGAAAGGGTATGCTATACAATGGTGCTTACAATTACAATGACAAAAAATACTGGACAACAAAAATGGAATTTCCAGAAGATGAAAAAAATTTAATCTATGCTAGAATGGTACAATCAGACAACACAGTAGACCTCACTGGACCTAACATCCTTAAGCTAGACTTGAGGTCAATCCACTTGCACCTATTTATTATAGTTAAGCCATGGAGAAGCAAAACCTGAAGCTAGTGGTCCTACAAATACCTTAGCCTGCACACCGTTATGCACAGGCAATGTCCATTATCACAAGGCACTCTGTTTTTTCTTGAATTTTCTTTTTCTTAGCAAATTTAGTTGGCAGGCTAGAACTTCCACAAGTGGAAGCCAACTGTGAACTTGAAAAACATGCCAGTTTCTAAACATTGAAGGCAAAATTTACTGATACTAGAATCAAAAACAAGATCAAAAATGGATCTAAACAAAACTGCTGAGCTAGTCAGGCATTAAGCAAAACCAACTCCGTCAACATGGGGGGTTACATAGTGGCCAATCCTGAAACAAGAAGAAAACAAGATGTTAGTCAAGAGTCAAGACAACCCCACTACAGTGTTAGTGTGGCTTCTCTCTCTCAGAAGGATATAGAAAATCTTTTATTTTGTGAGTGATAATGAGTGTGATTCAATTAGTGATAGTGAGAGTGAGTCAATTAGTGATAGTGACAGTGATGATGAAGTTGTAATTGATATTACTGAATTAGATAATCCTGCCTTAGGTGATTTTGGAAATTTGCCTGAAGAGGGGGAAAGTGACTCAAATGCTCAGGTGACGAAAATGAGCCAGAACCAAAAGGAAAAAAAAAGGAAAGGTTGCAGACACCCCTTTGTTCACTTGGAGAGATTTAGGGGAAAGCAGTGGAAATCCACGGAATATAGAACAATTTACAGGAAAAATTAAGTTAATTTCTCAGATAGATAGATAGATAGAATAACCTTTATTAATAATAATAAAATAAATAAATTTTTTCAATTTACAATGATGAATAATTGTGAAGCTTGACTATTTATTTTATTTAATTTGGCCCTTCAACTTTAGGCTTTACTGGGCTCTTATTAAAAATAAGCAGCTAGTTGTTATAAATTTATGATAATAAATAAATAAGTAAATAAGTATTATTAATAGTTAAAACATGTATTACAATATTAAACAATATTAATGGACAATATTAAACAATATTAGTGGACATTAATCCTAGATTTTTGTTAGTATGCCATTATTAATCAGGATTTGAACTTCGTTTTAAACAAATTTATGTTCACAATATTTTTTATATTGGAATGCAAGTCATTCCATAGTTTCAATTCAATGAAAATGGGTAGTTTTTGAGATGAAGATGATCTAAATTGAGGTATAACAAGCTTTGATCTATTTCTGGTCTGATACGAGTGGATTTCTTGATGAGTTACAAAATATCTATTTACCCATTGCAAATTAATGATTTTGTTCTTAGACTTGTAAAAATAAAATGTGCCAGTTTGGTTATATCATTGAGGTTTAGTAGGTTTAGCTCTTTGAATAATGCACTAGAGTGATCAAGGAAATCAGCATCAGATAATAACCTTTATTGCTCATTTTTGGATGACAAAGATACCATTTAATGCATTGTTAGCAGAGTTTCCCCAAACAAGGGTGCAGTATGTTATATAAGGAAGAACAAGAGTATGATAGAGTCAATAAAACTTGTTTAGGGACTACATTTCTAAGTTTAAACATTATAGCAATGCTCCTTGAAATCTTTTTCGCGATATAATTTACATGATCACTCCATTGCAAATTCTTCTCTAGCATTACACCAAGAAATTTTGTTACAGTACACTCCTTTATGGCAATTTCATTAACATTAAGTTCATCAAGATATACATTTCTTTTATTAGTAAAAATCATGAAATCTGTTTTACTGGTATTTAGGAAGAGTTTATTGGTGGTCAACCATTTCATTACACTGATGAATTCTGAATGAAATATATTATTAGCTGTATTAACATCTTTGCAAGAAAAAGAGACAGTTGTATCATCTGCAAACATTATGAAGTTCAGTATCAGATGAACATGGAAGGTCATTTATATATAATAAAAATAACAGTGGACCCAGAACTGAGCCCTGTGGCACACCATGTTTGACAAGTGCTTTAGTTGAGAAAACCTTATTTACTGATACAAAATGATATCTATTGGACAAATAACTTTTAAACCAATCACTGATTGCTCCTCTAAAGCCGTAACAATATAATTTATTAAGGAGCATTCTAGGACAAATCACCCAAAAATTAAATAATTTGTCACTACTCCGACCTGGATTTTAATGAAAATTGACATATGGGGTTCTTCCGGGTGCTGATTTCACTGTTTCAAATAAAAAAGTTCTATGGGTTGTAGTTTTTTTATATATGGGCCCCACTTTACCACCTAACTTTAATGGCCAATAACTCCCAAACATCTTACTGTAGACCTATAAAACTATACATTTTTAGAATCAGCATGAAGAGATCTATTAAATGATACCACATTCAAATGTGTAGAACAATAATGAAAATCCTCCCCCCTTTTATTTTTATTTTTGACCCCCACCTCCCCTAGACAGTGAAATCCCAAAAAAAAATTTTCATTTATTAAATTTCCATTAATTGTTAAAAGATAGAAACAATAAAAAACATAGGTATCAAGTTGCAAGATATTTAAAAAATTATTGAAAAAATATGCACATTGACATTTGTACATTGTACATTGAAATTTTGACATTTTTACGCAGACTAAAATAGAGAACTACAATTGATATATTTACATCCTATGTATAACTCATATTCATGCAGTCTCTCTCTCAAATGTTTGTTAATTATGCTTATTTTTATTACAGATGTGCTTATTTTGAATCAAATCATATCTTATTTTTGAGATTTACAATTGTATATTTTTAGTAATGAAAAATGGTTAGATACTGTGATGATCCTTTACAAAAACATAAGAAAAAGATACACAAGGATATGAGAACCATCAGCCAATCACTTTGATTGATATAAATGGAAACTACAAAGGAATACTATACTATGTAGCAACTGTAGAAAATTATTGACCCAGAGACCAGAGTTGCTATCAACATGACTAAGTGAAGAGTCTGATCATAATCAGTCTTCTGAGAATGTTATTCCAGAAAGCGATGAATATGATCCAAGTATATCAAGTAATGCCAAAGAAGAGGTTTCTCAAGTTCTAGAAAGTCTTGCTGTGACTCCAGTGAAGAAGCGTAAGTATTTAATGATAGGTACTTTTTATATATATAATTTTTTTATTTATATTATTTATTTATAATGCATTTACTTTCAAGACAGTTTTTCAGCAGTTGCTGAAAAACTTAATGAAATTAATATGTTGACATATTAAATTTATTAAACTTATGAAATTAATATGTTGACATTAATTACACTGGGCAACAAAAAATTTTTTTTTTCGTGTCCCAAGAATGAAAATACCTTATTCTTATACGGTAGTATTTTCTGTGCTGAATCCAAATAAGTTTGTAAAATTTCTCTATCAGGTCTGGTTTTTGTGTGACATGCAATTTAATTTTTAAAAACCCATATAGTTACATACTTATTAAAATATGATCGAAAAGACATACCTGTAGTTTAAAAAGTAGCTTGTTTTGATTTTCTGCTGTGCTTTGCCTCAGGCATGTCTCTCTTAAGAGTCCAGCAATAGTCAGCCAGCATACTGGGGCTCCATTTGCCTTGGTAACGGTTTTCCATGGCAGAAATATCCTGATGAAAATGCTCACCATGTTCGTCGCTTACCGCACCCAGGTTTTCCGGAAAAAGTCCAAGTGAGAGTCCAAGAAATGAACCTTTAATGACATATTGCACCCCATTGCTTGGTAAGACTTAAGAAGATCTCCTACTGGTACTATTTCAGGATAGTTTTCGGCCTTGTGATTTCCCAAAAAATTTGTGCAGACACTTTTGAAACTCTGCCACGCAGCTTTCTCAACTTCATTCAACTCTCCTTCAAATCTCTCATCTCTTAACAATTCTCTGATCTGAGGGCCTACAAAAATGCCTTTAATCTTGGCATCACTGATCTGGGGAAACTTATTTCTCAAGTATGTGAATCCTGTTTGCGCTTTATCCATCGCTTTAACAAAGTTTTTCATAAGTCCAAGCTTGATATGCAAAGGAGGAAGGTACACTTTCTCAGGGTCAACAAGTGAACTATTCACAACATTTTTCTTGCCTGGAACAAGTGAGGTGCGTTTTGGGCCTTTTTTTGGCCAATCCTTCTTAACGTAGTGGTTTTGCTTGTCCCTACTGTCCCACTCACATAAAAAACAACAGTACTTGGTGTAACCTAGCTGCAACCCTAGCAAAAGTGCAATGACCTTCAGATCTCCACAGATATTCCACTTATATTTCTGATACTGAAACTTTTCTAAAAGCAACTTCATGTTGTCGTATGACTCTTTCATGTTTGCAGCACGTGCAATAGGTACAGAAGGAAATTTATTTCCGTTGTGAAGAAGGACTGCTTTCAAGCTGACTTTTGAGGAGTCAATGAACAATCGCCACTCATCCACGTTATGTTCATGACCAAGAGCCCCCATGACTGAATTAACATCTTTACAAAACACAAGTCCATCTTCATGGGAGAACCATTCTTTGAATTCATCATGGCAGCTGCGGAAAAAACAAACTTTAGTGTCACGTTGCAGTAGATTCCAACCCTTTAATCTTGAACCTAAAAGTTCAGCCTGCTTCTTAGATAATTTAAAATCACAAACTAGGTCATTTAGATCTCCTTGTAACAGTAAATGTGGTTCATTGGAGGAACAGGTAGCCTGGCATGTTGGATCATAAATGTCTTCATCTTTTTCCTCGTGATATGCTACAGTTACATTTGATTCCTCATCACTTAAACTTACATGTTCAGGAGGATTTGGTACTTGAAGTTGAGCACTGTGGGGAACTGGTCTCATTGCAGATGGTAGATTAGGGTATTTCATAAGGCTCTTTGTTTTTGAAGTGATCCCCTTTGTATTTACCAGGCAGAAATAGCAGTCTGTTGTGTGATCTTTGGGTTCCCTCCAAATCATTGGAATAGCAAATGGCATGTGACGTGAACCGTTTAGCCATCCTGTAAGTAGTCTTACACATGCCACACAACAAATGCGAGGGGCCCAACTCTTGTCCTGATCGCCTACTTTACATCCGAAATAAAGTTCATAGCATTTTTTTACTAATGGTGTAAAGTTACGTTTCTGGGATTTTAAAGTTAGATCACCACATACATAACAAAAGGAATTAGGATGATTCAGACAGTTCCACGGCATTACAAAACATCTATATGAATACAACACTGGTGTAAAATTAACAAGAAGCTACAGACACTAGCTGTTAACACTGTGACATTTACAAGCAGACTGACTTGGAGCTGCTCTACACACAGAAACTAGGCTCATGTCTGAACAGGTACAAACATGTTTCAACCTGCACAGTCTGCTGCTCCAACCAAATTTATCCTGCCAGCATTATCAGAACTTTCTCCCCAAAGGAATAAATTGTACTAATTTTACAGAAAAATTAATACAACATATATATTAATATTAATATATTTTATTATAGTTATATTAATTAATATAATATATTATTATATTTATTATTTTTATAATGTTTTATATTATAATATTGTTATATACTTAATTATATATAGTTATTATTTTTTTATCCAGTGATCATGCTAAATGAGGAAAAAATGAACATAGCGTCACAAGTAAACTAAGCCTGATAGAAAAAATCTGATTTCATATTTAGATTCAGCATGAAAAAGTACACTTAGAACACCCATCAAAACCCTTGTGACAAAATTGTTGTTGACCAGTGTTGTTGTTGTCAATATATACCAAATGGAGTCAAATATTTATTAATTAAAAAATTTCAGATGGTTTGGGTTCCTCAAGAAAAGAAGCAAAAGCTATTCAAACAATAGAAAAAGCATGATGTTCTTTAAAACGAAAGCTAGAAACAAGTTTAGAAATTGAGATCCCAAGCCTATCAAAAGCTACAAAGTTGGATCATAAAACTCAAAGATATGAATTTTAAAATGATATGCTATTATTAAGTAGGAATATACCTAAACTAAAACTGAAGCATAAAAACAAAATGTAGGTATTCACCTTTGATAGTAGAAACTAGAAGCACAACTCCCTAAAGATTGAAGATCAGTGAGCCCATTAAATCATTTGGAATTCATTTGGTCACAAAATAATTTTTGGTTTAATTTGACTCTATCTCAAAGAATACTCATTTTGTTACACTTGAAATCAATATTATAATCCAAAAAATTTAATATGCACATGTAATGTTTTGTTTATAGCTATTATACATTCATGAATTTGTATCAGGTCAATGATTCATCTCATGCATGAACTGGTTGAAGCTTTCCATTCTACTGACAGTTATGAGAGGAAACTCAAAATATTGACATTATCTCCATTTACCATATCAAAAACTATAAATCTATTTCAGACAACTGAATATTTAGTTAAGAAAAGCAGAAATATAAAACAAAGACTTGGAATTATTTCTGAAATTGAACCCATGTCAAAAGGAAAAGTAATAACTAAAGGTACTAAAGATTCTCTTCAGGAATTTTTTGAATCAGATGAAATTAGTCGTTTGTGCCCAGGTACAAAAGACTGCCTGAGTATCAGAAATGAAAGTGGGTATAAGAATCTGTGCAGAAAAGACTGGTGTTAATGAATCTGAAAGAAGCTTTTAGTCTCTCTAAAAATAATCCAGATAGTCCCCAAATTGGCTTCTCTAATTTTGCCAGCCTTCGCCCCAGACATTGTGTTTTAGCTGGAGCTGCTGGTACCCATTCTGTGTGTGTATGTACATACCACCAGAATGCCAAAATACAATTCTCAGCTTTGGGTGTCAAAGGGTTGGAATACACAACTCTCATGGAGAAAGCAGTGTGTGATGTCAACAACAGGAATTGCATGATGCAAATATGTAATCTCTGTCCAAAAGAACAAGGTATTAAGAATTTTTTGCTCACTTTTCAAAGTGTTAACAATCCTGAATATGAGGAAATAAAATATAAACAATGGGTTACTACAGATCGATGCAATATGGTTGAAAAAACAGAATCTGTGGATGATTTTATAAATTCATTAAGCACAAAAATTGTCAAATTGACATGCCATCACTTTATAGCAAAGAATCAGAGTGCATTTCTAAAAAACTTGAAGAATAATTTAAATAACCATACAGCTGTAGTTCTTGGTGACTTTTCAGAAAACTATTCATTTGTAGTACAGGATGCAGCCCAAGGTTTTCATTGGGAAAATACCCAATGCACAGTGCATCCCTTTGTGTTATATTATGAGGAACCAGAAAGTAATGAAACAAAACATAAAAGTTATTGTTTTTTATCTTCAAATACAAAACATAACACTACAATGGTTTACACTTTTTTAAATACACTCATACCTATTATTAGAAAATCCCACCTTCATATCAAAAAATTACATTATTTTACTGATGGATGTGCAGGACAATATAAAAATCATTTCAACTTTGTTAACATTTGTAAACATGAAGATTTTGGACTGGAATGTGAGTGGCATTTCTTTGCCACAAGCCATGGTAAGAGCTCTTGTGATGGGATTGGGGGGACAGTGAAAAGATCTGTAGCCAGAGCGAGTATGCAGAGAACATTCGCAAATCAAATATTAACACCAGAAGACATGTTTGAATTTTGTTCAAACAATATAAGTAACAGCATAAATTTGTTTTTAATAAATTCTGAAGAAATTGAAGATATGGAAAAATTTTTAAGTGACAGATATGAAAAAGTATGCAGCTAACAGAAACACAAAAAATCCACAGATTTGTACCTATTAATGGAAATAACATAAAAACATTTGAATTATCTTCTGATGAAGTTGGTGAGGTGAGGATTATAAGCAAAGCTTTTCTGGGTGAAGATAATGTTGAAGTTAATCCGAAAATAGGAGAGTACATAGTTTGTACTTACAATGATCAGAAATGGTTGGGATTTGTACATTCCTATAATGAAGAATTTGATGACTTTGAGGTTAGCTTTTTGCACCCATCAGGATAGATTGTTTACTATTACTTTCCACAAATTAGAGATACATGCCACATATCGAGAGATAAAATTTTAGGTTTATTAAGCACACCAACTTTAAAGCCAGGAACAATGCATATTCAATATGTTTTCCCAGAAAATGAGTTAAAAACACTCGTGTAATTATGAATCAACTTGATGTAATATTTGTGTTCAATTTGTGTTTTTGCTGTTTATTTTCATCCATGTGAATATATCATTTGTAGTTCACTATTTTAGTCTGCAGGTGTAAAAATGTCAAAATTTCACAATGTACATATTTTTTCAATAATTTTTAAAATATCTTGCAACTTGATACCCACGTTTTTTATTGTTTGTATCGTTTAACAATTAATGGAAGTTTAATAAATGAAATTTTTTGGGGGGGATTTTACTGCCTAGGGGGGGTGGGGGTCAAAAATAAAAAAGGGGGGGAAATTTTTCATTATTGTTCTACACATTTGAATGTGGTATCATTTGATAGATCTCTTCATGCTGATTCTAAAAATGTATAGTTTTGTAGGTCTATGGTAAGATGTTGGAGTTATTGCCCATTAAAGTTAGGTGGTAAAGTGGAGCCCGTATCTCAAAAACTATGGGTCATAGAACTTTTTTATTTTGACCAGTGAAATCTGCACCCGGAAGAACTTCGACTCGGATTTTGATGAAAATTGACATATGGAGTGGTGACATGCATTGGGTGATCTCTCCTGGAATGCCCCAAGTATCCTGTGTCTCTCTTTATTCACTGTATCATTCACTGTGGTCATTTGGTAAGCAAGTACTTGAGGTATGACAGTGTTATGAAATGTGTTCTAGAAATTGGGAATTTCATTCATTCAAATGATAAAATGCACCAAGCATTTAGAAATTTTATCGAGGAGCTGGATCTTCAAGATAAGCCAGATGACCTTTCATTCTACTGTATTGTAAGGTGGTTATCAACTAGTAATCTCCTGAATAGGTTTGTTGCACTGTTGGAGCCTATCATTGATTTCTTGAAAGAAAAGGGAAAGTCATACCCACAACAAGATCATGAATGGGTGCAGGATCTGGTGTTTTTTACTGATGTAATACACCACCTTCAAAATCTAAATTTGGCACTTCAGGGAAAGGATAAGGTCATTTCTGACCTTACACAGACAGTTTTCAGTTTCCAGAATAAAATAAAGCTCTTCCAAAAAGATCTAGTAACAAAAAAATTTGACCACTTTTCCCACCTGAAAAATCAAGCAAACACTTTTCCTGATATTGAAATAAAAGATAGTAAATTGGAGGAATACAAAGTTAAATTAGAAGGACTAATTGATGATTTTCAGTTCAGGTTTGATGAACTAAAGAAGTAAAACCATGCTTCAAATTTCTTGTAAATCCTTTCCTGATTGATGTCATCAACGATGGCTGTCCTGTTACCACACCTTTTGTTACGGAAGCTGCTTCAATACAAACAGAACTTTTGGAGCTACAGGAGGACGTGGGTTTAAAGTTGATACATAAAAGCTTATCTGCAGTTGTTGAGTTTTGGAAGCAAGTACCAGAGACAAAGTATCCTCACCTCAGGAAAACCAGTTTCCAACTTCTCAGTTTTTTGGACAACTTTTTGCTGTGAAGCACTCTTCTCAGTAATGAAGTTTGTAAAGTCAAAACATCGTGCTGCCCTCACAAACAAACACCTGACTGAGCTTCTTCATACTGCCTTAACATCACATCAGCCAGACTTTAAAGCATTAACAGCCAAAATGAAGATCCAAACTAAGCCTTCTACAAGTAGTAATTAAACAATTTAATAATGTGAGTATAACTATATGTATATGTTTTTAATAATTAAATTCTTTTTAAAATATTTTGCGGCTCTCGTACATCTGAAAAATGTTGTATGTGGCTCTTGGGTCCAGGAAACTTGGCCACCCCTGGTCTAGAGAGTGTTCAGAGACAGAGTCCATAACATCTTGGTAATATGTTAAATTAAGTTAGATTAGGTTAGGTTAGAAATTAACACCCTATGGACACTGTCTGGATAGTAAAGTTTAGTAGTTCTTCTTTCTCATAATACTGAGGTAGAGTTTGTTGAAGGTATTGCTCCATTTATAGAAATTAATCCTGGTTATTATCATTATTGATATAGAAATAAATCCAGGTCCATAAATTTAACTATACAGAGCTATCCCTGTTAATATGCATATCACAGGGTATGGTAAATGAATAAAAAATTGTAAGTCTCGGGCCTATATTTAAGTCTTTATAGTAAAATAGGCCCTGTATATCAAAGAAGTAAAAGTGTAGGTAATTTTTTTTATTTTTCCAAATTAATGGTAGTAATAGACAAGAAAATATAGTGGTAGGGTACCTGTGGAATCCTGAAAGTTGGCATATTCAGTATCAGTGGGATACCCAACTTGGAGCCCCAGATTGACACTTTACAAATATATGACAAGAAAAGTAGCAGTTAAAATAAAAAATAATACCTATTAATAATAAATATCTTAATGTAGCATACCAGAAGTTTGATAATTAAATGAAAAATATTAATAAATTTTAAAACAGTGTATAAAATTTGTAAAACATCTTAACTGTGACAGTGGGGATATATATATATATTTTTTTTTTAGTTCGGGAAGAACTGATTCGCCTCTATTTAAAGGGCATATCTCAGCGGAAAAACAAAGAAAAAGTGAGAGGAAAGACAGAGGAAAAAGAAAGGGTGGAGGGGACAGTCGAAGTGGAAAAAGACCAAGGATGACAAGGACTGCAGGGTCGAGCCCCATCATCCTTGGGTGCTAGGGCCGGGAGGGCGCACGTGAAACCTCCAGGAACAAGCACGTACAAACGAGCACAAAGAGCACTCAAGAGCACGAGCTTAGAACCCCCTTGCGGGGATATATATATATATATATATATATATATATAATGATGAATAAAACCACGAAGGAAAGGAAACACAAAATGGTGGTTTTATTCATGGTTTTATTCATCATAAATATTTTTCACGTGCAAAGCTGGGCACAAACCGTTAATCCGTTAATCGTTAATCGTTAATTAACGAAGTTAACTTTTTCGTTAATGATTTAACTTTTAAGTTAACTTTGAAAATCATTATCGGACTAATTAACTTCCGTTACATTTAACTTCCGTTAACTCAAGTCCGTTAACCCAAAAAATTCATAAATAAACGTTTAAAAGTTTCTATTATTTTCAGTGCTGAGCAGGTGCGCAATTAATCCGCCACTGTTAATAGTGATGAATGAATTTCCATTTCCGCAGTGCAAAATCAGGCGATATATTTGTTTCCGTCGCCACAATTTGTGTCTTACCAAATATGGTAGTTATTTATGGCATTGGTTTGAGCAAAACATGGTCGACTGTAAAATCAGGCGGAAAGATTTGCCATTTGAGTTGAATGTTTCAACTTCTTTCAAGAAATATCACGAGCATTTTAAGGCACTTTCAATAATATATATATGTAACAAGTACAACAAATAACTACATTCGTTTCATTTGCAGTCTGTCTCTTGCGCAACATGTTTGTGCTAGTGAATATTTAAAAATAATCGTTGTCAAGTAAGTCATGTATATTTGCAATATGTCTTTGAGTACCTTATTAGTAGTCTCTTTGATACATTTCAAGAACCATAAAACTGATCAGGTAAGATTTCAATTCTCATGTCACTTTGATGACATAAATTAAGTCAATTGATGTCTTACAATGGGAGCATTTTCACCTTAACCCTTTATGTCCTGGCGGTACTTCTAGGTACCACATCTTTAAAATCTCCATAATTATTTTTCTACCCAGTTTTTCCAGGGTGAGGAAAAGCATGGAGGGTACAGTCGAGGAGGCCATGAAGCAGCAGTCCAACGAAGTGGGCAGCAACAGTGGAGGCAGCAACAACGAGGAGGAGGAGGAGGAGGATGACTACTTCAGTGCTGTCATCCAGACAAAAGAGAGTGGCAGAAGCCACAGGTCACTCAAGGGCAAGGCCCAGAACTTGGTCAAGACCTGGCTGGAGACCAACTCCAAGGACTTGCTGACAGATGCTGCCTTCTTGGGTGAGCAAGTGTTGGTGGACTTGTTCATCAAGTTCAACACAGCCATCCCCTCCAGTGCTGCAGTGGAGCGTTTGTTCTCTATGGGCAAGGACATCCTGAGGGCCAAGAGATCATCCCTGTCTGATGAAAACTTTGATATGCTAATTTTCATGAAGGGCAACATGCATCTCATGGACAAAATGGAGAACGAGAAGAAGAGGGAAAATTAAATTATATATATATATATATGTTTTTCATTTTTTTTATAATAAAAGTTAACGTTAACAGTTTATCGGTAACTTCCGTTACATGTTTAACGGATTAACGGTTAACGAAGTTAACTTTTTGGTTAATGGATTAGCGGTTAACGGTGCCCACCACTGTTCACGTGTTACTTTCGTGAAATAATTTTCATATATATATATACATATACATAGGGAAATACTGTATTATGTAATGATACAGGGGAATTTAGTCACATCACATGTTCGATATGGCCACCGTTAATGGCAATGCACTTGTGCAGCCAGCTAGGAATATCACATCAATGCACTCCTCCTCCAATAACATCTCATAACTCATTTACCTGCAAAGAAACAGAAAAGCCCTATGTAACCTGACTTTTGAATCACCCTGTGTGTGTGTATATATATATATATATATATATATATATATCCCCCACTGTCTCATCTATCCTATGAGCAGTCCAGCATGCTCTCAAACACAGACATCTCCCTCTATTCATCACTACACATACATGCATTTTACACACAACACAATCTTTTCAAAATTTAAAAAAAATTGAAAAAGTAATATTTGTATTTTGGCTCTTTTATTCTGTTTTTTGTGGTGTTTAGTTGCAGGCTGATATATATATATATATATATATATATATATATATATATATATGCAAATAACTGCAATGACCGCGCAGTATATAAATGAATAGAAACGACATAAGTATTAAGGAACGTTTCTGCACACGAGGAGGAGAGATAACGTTCCTTAATACTTATGTCGTTTCTATTCATATATATATATATATATATATATATATATATATGAGAAGAGAAAAATGTAATTAAACACAATGATTGACTTTTTTTAGGCAGGAAGTTGGGGCCAAGGGTGAATGCCTGCAACTAAATACCTCAAAAGAAACAAGAAAAGAGCCAAAATACAAATATTACTTTTTCAATTTTTTTAAATTTTGAAAAGATTGTGTTGTGTGTAAAATGCATGTATGTGTAGTGATGAATAGAGGGAGATGTCTGTGTTTGAGAGCATGCTGGACTGCTCATAGGATAGATCAGACATGGAAAAACATTAGCTGAGGAGGACAGTGACAGGAGAAATGGAAGTTCCAGTACTCCCTGTCTCCTGCCTAACATCCCTCAGAGTTTAATACAAAAGCATTAGATTGTTTACTTACCACCATTGGCATGCTTTAGGGAAAATGAGGAATAATAAAGTTGATTTCAAAGGAAAGCTTTCAAATCTTATAAACTTTGCCATTCTTGATTTATTGCCTGTTTTTAGTTGCTAATTTATCAAGATTTAGGTGGACCAGTTATTGTTTGTTGTATTAAGTCAGAGTGGGCTAAAAACCCACTAGTATGGTAATTAATTGCAAGACTCTGTTCTCACCTAAGGTTAAGTATTAATGTAGAAAATGTAAGGCTTGAAATGCTGCATTAATTCCAGTGTACTTGATCTTATCTTTTATATACTGATATGACACTATTTTTTGTTACTATTGCCTCTAGTTCTTTGCACTCTGATTTTGTGTATACCATATTTAAACTTAATTCTGATTCCACAGCATGATTTCAGATATTGATTTCCAAAGTATTGATGTTCTTAGTATTGAAAATGATAGTACAACTTTTAAGAAGAATAATAGTGTTCTAAAAGAATCACCAAATAAATTCTGCAATGAGGGAAAAGAAAATGTGTCTAAAATTGATAAAAGTTCTACCATTATACAGGATATTAAAAATATCTCAAAGGATTTGACACAACCTTTTTCAGAAGCTGAATATAAAAATTCCCCAGTACCAGTTAATAAAGTAAACCTTATAGATACAGTTAAAAATATTGGAACTGACAAAAAATTTTTTTTTGAGGATGGAAGTACCTCAGCTGTGATTACTGAAGCTCAAATTGTATCCAATAGCTTCACAGAATCCTTACTTCAGGATGAGAAGACCTCTCATCTGGGTAAAGAGCATGAAAGTAATGAAGTTGTAAATAATCCAGTAGTATTTAATGGATATGAAAGTACCTCAGCTGAGGTAAATGTAAATTTTACAGTTGAGGATAAGGAATTATTCAGTGAAACAGAAAGTATATCTAATTCATCCATGAGCATTAAAGATAATGTTTCATTTATTGTAAATGATTTGGAATATATCTCGGATATACCTGGAACTACTTTGCCTTTGATTCATAGAACTGAAGCAGAGGAAAGGGTAATTAAAAATACTTTAACTGAAGCTAAAGAGTCCCATTCTGAAATTGAAGAGGTTTTAGATGAGATTGAAAAATCAGGCATTGAAGATGAAAATAACTCAACAGTGAATGAGTCTGGACCTAATGAAGCAGAAGAAATTTTATCTAAGGATAATGACACAGAAAACATATCAAATGAAATTAGTTACAAAGAATTGTATGCTGAGGCTAAAAATACCTCAACTTCAATGAATGAAGTAAACTTCAACTTTGAAATGAAAAATGAAACTAAAACCTTATTGACACATACTGAAAATAATTTTACTGAAATTAAAGATTCATATTGTGAAGTTCAAGGCATTTCATCCATTAATGAATCAGAAAATACCTCCCCAACAGTTAATGAAATGTCAATTACTTCATTTTCTTTCAATGCTGATGTAAATATGTCATCAAAAGATGATGATAAGCTCGTAAATGAAGTTGAAGTTGAAGATGAGGCAAATGTAACTGAGCAGCCATCAACAGAATCTCATGAGATGAATGAAAATAATGTTGAAACAGAAACTAAAGATAGAATGTCATCACAAATGGAATTAAATGAAAAAGAAATTAATATATTGCAACTTGACTCAAATTTTATCAAAATGAATGAAATTAATAGTAACTATACCTCATTGGAAAATGATTCTGTTGAAAGATCAAAAGGAGCTGAGAATAATTCTAATGTATCAGCAGTTCAAAGACAAGAAAATTTGAACCTTGATTTATCTTTGCTTGAAAAACCTTGTGTTGAACCTTTAATTAATGGGTGTTCTGAAGACTTAAACCAGTCTTTGGAAGATACAAAACTCATGAGGTCTTTAGATGATATCCCATCATCATCATCATCATCATCAATTAGCAGATAAAATCCAAACTGTACCCAAAATGGAAATAAAAGCTAATGATTCAGAGCTTTGTGAAAATAAAGTTCTTCATGAAGAAAAGAACTTCAGTATAAAGAGGCACATTGATGATGACGATGATGATGATGATGATCATGATGATCATGATGATCAGAAGTGGTTCAAGAGAGTTAAATTATCTCCTTGTGATGAAGACGACATTAAGGTAAGATATTTTCTAACAGTTTTCATTCACTGACATGGCAAAGTGAGCTGTGCAGCAATATCATTGTCATTATTTAGTAATTCAGGTAGTTGGAGGTCTGTTTCACCTGTTTTTAAAGTTGTAGACTTAATAGTGCCACAAATTGCTGGCATTTTGCCATAAGATTTTAAACACTACATGGAGCTGTAATTGAGTAAAGAAGTGAATCTTGAAAAATTATGATTATGCTAGCCAGTTTAAAAGTCTTAAGAATATGGTATTTTAAGAAATGCATTCATAATCTTTGAAAATGTTAATATTTTAATGCCACTATATATTTGCCTTTGTTACATTGCAAATACTCTCATTTAAAGGATTACCCTCTTCAACTTAAAACCAGTAAAATAAACAAAAAAATAATGATCGGTGAGTGAGGGTTTAAAGGAAAATCAACTCTCGAACCTTTAAAATAGTAGGCATCTTCAAAAAGACTAAAAATATTATTTTCCTTTCTACTTCAGAATGAATTTGCATCCATAGAAGGAAAGGAGGACTTGGATAATTCTATGGAAGAAAAGGCAAACTCTGATTATTTGAAGGTGTTAGAAGATGGTCTAAAAGCTTCTCCAGATTCTAATCCAAAACTAAAGGAAAGACCAACCAATCCCAATAAACTTTACCAAGGGTTGTTGAATGATGTGTTGGCAGAAGAGAAAGATATTTCCAAAGAACCAGAAATTGTTAGAACGAAACTCAAAAAACTCAAAAGAAAGGTTTGAGATAGCTACTTTGTTTATCTTTATGTAATTATACTTAATGATTTTAAGCTGCCTAGTTTAGCTGTGCTCTGTTGAATTCATGTTGCATGAATTGAATACAGCACTGACTTTTTTTTTGTGGCATAAAAGAGAAGATAATGTAACCTATTCTAACTTAATAGATCAGTCTCTTAGCCTATACAACTTTTCATGAAGTAAAAACTTGATTGTGAGTAATTACTTTAGAAAATATAGCTTTTTAGATTGGTAAATAAATCCTGTAGCCAAAATCATTAATGAAAGCATGTCAACTAGTTGATGAAGAATGATAATTTTCATATTTAAAGTTGTGAAATAGATGATGATGTTTAACATTTAAATCATTGCTATTAAGGATTTAGAAGACATGATCATTGATCAATTAGTGAATAAGATCTTATATGATCATGAGTTGGGGTATCAAAAGGAGCTTTCCAAGCGATTGGAGCAAACTCTAGAAGCAGCAAATAAGAAGGCATTAAGGTTGACCCAAGAGGTAAGAAAGTTGAAAGGGTTTTTATTAAGTTAATGAATAGGAATTAATTTGGTTTGTGTGTGAATTCATTTTCAAGATACCTGATTTTTTTGTTGGGGAAGGGGAATGATAGGGGCCTAGCAACTATGTGTTAATCAAATATTAAGAAATATTTACTGTATTTCTGAAGGAAAGATAGCAGTTAGTGCTTATAAGATTTTTGTTATTCAATAGTGTTATACTGTTTTTTTTTTTTAATTAATTAAAAGTAATTACAGGCCCAAATTTTGTTTAAATTTGTTTCCAAATGAAGCTCACATTTATTGTGTTAGAGTTACGTACATATTGTAAAATTATTTTCTTTTATTTACTAGGTAGAAAGTTTAAAGAACATCACAACCAAGGTTGCTATAGAGCACAAAAGGAGAAAAATGTATTTAGCTCACCCTACAAAGGTTAAAAGATCAGTTGGAATACAAGCCAATAAGTCCTATGTGAGTTTAGCATGTTTCATATGTAATGGAATAGTAATTTGGTTAAACTGTGTAAGCCTACCCCTTTAATTTTATATAGGCTAATTATTACATTAATGAATAGGATAGCCTAAAATTAAAGTATAATTGGAAATAGGTCAGAGATTGTTTGATTAGTATTATAGCCTACTCCTTCTCAGTGTAATTAGCATGGACTGTATTCACTTTCAGCATTTTCATAGAATGTGCATACAGAAAATACCAAAGAATTTAATAAGTCCTCATTAGTTCAAAAACTGTATTTGGGGAACAGTGAACAATCATACATGGTCTTTGTTTTCTTATAGTAGGTTTAACATTTAACAATGTGAATTTTGATTTATCTGACCAAACTCGGAGCAGTGTTTGAATTTGTCTTTTGTGTCTCATCTGTTAGATATCACAAGGATTTTCAACTGCACTTCTGCCTGATTCTGATGTTTGTATTGTGACACCAACCAAATATCTGAAAACAAAGAGAAAACATGAGAACAAAAGTACCATTTCTAGAGGCAAGTCTAAAATCAAATCAAAAGGTGATTTGGACATCAAACAAGAGATGGAAGAGGAGGAGGTAAGTAAAGAAAGCTTTCTCAATTACATCATGCTTGGTAAAGCCAAAAGCTTAAGGGCTGAATTAAATAAAATAAATAGTCCAATTTCACAATTATTTTGTTAAAATTATTGCTATGACATTCAAGCTATTGTCCCCAACAAAATAAATTGGAGAGGCTATACAAGATTGTGCTTGTTTATCCATCTCTTTGTCACACTTTTGTGTCTGCACTATAATTTTTTAATTGTTCAACATAAATTGATGAAACTTCATACACATATGGATCATCACTAGACAATGTTACTTTATGAGGGTTTGAATGATGGCTCAGGATCGACCCATCTACAGCATCCTGCCTCATTTGTGGGATTTGGTGAAGGTGGGAATTGCTTTCTGATCTCTTCCTGCCCTTGTAGGTCAGGGACTTTGCACAGGAATCTGTCCAACTGGTTCTTGAAGTTATTCACATTGGTGTCTTGGAGGTTCCTTACTTCTTTTGGCAAGGCATTAAAAAGCTTTGGGCCTAGTATTCTGAGGGTATTTTACATCCTCATTTTCATTGCCCCCTGTCCCACTGCAGCTGGGACAGTACAAAATCTGCCTCTTCTCTCATTCCATTTTGTTTCTGTTTCATTTCTAAGGCTAGGGACAAAATCCTCAAGTATTTTCCATATGTATATCATCATGTACCACTTGCATCTTCTTTCCAGAGAGTTGAGTTTCAGGGATTGTAGCCAAGAACAGTAGTCTTCACCTTTCATTTCCTCTATCTTAGACATAAAAGTCCTTTGTATAGCTTCAGTGTTTGCAGTATCTCGTTTTCTGTATGGGCTTGTGACTACTGAGCAATACTTAATTATTGGTAGGACTAGACTCTTCCATAATTTGAGCATCAAGAGTGAGAGTCATGTTTTTTGCACCAAAGGTCAAGATCACAAATATAGGAGGGAACATTGATGTTGTTCCAACATAGTGTGTGTATTTGAGAGGCATGAACCAAATAGGGCTACTGCTTTCCTTTGTGACATTATTTTTGAACATACAACTTAATGTATTTAACAGAATCAGGCATTAGGCTATTCTGTTAGTCTTAACTCTAAGTTACTCTAAGCAAATATTATCAGTTGTGAAAATGGGAAAGCAGAGTTGTTTTCCTGTTTGCCCCCTTTCAAACAAATTACAGTAAAACCTGCACTATCCAGCAATCAACTATCCGGAAAATTTTAAGAAACTAGTAAATTTCATATTAGGCCAATACAATTCACCAATCTAGAAACTGGGAAGCTTTCCAATACCATCTGGAAAAATCTAGAACATCCTTAACATTTTTAATAAAATAAGTCTAAATTTTACGGTTAATATTCATCTTAACATCCCTTTCATTTTTGATAGAAAGAAACTTTCTGCTATTTTCACTTTTGATATGTGTTCAACTATCTTTCTACATTCTTGGAAAGTAATTTTTTTGGAGGAAATGATAAAAATAAAATTTGATGAAAAATTTAAAAAAAAAATGGTTAAAATTCAGTAGAACACATCCCCCAAACTCCATTATTCAACCATCAAACAATCTCATTCCATGTGTATGTAGTCATGTTATTATCATTAGCCAATCAGTGGCTGCCCTATTGTTATGTGACACCCCCGCACATATCTGGTGTGAAATTTGAATTCAACAGTTGCTTCAGAATGGCTGTGTGTAGTGTGTGCTCAAAGTCCAAGTGGGACTTTATTAAACAAGTTTTGAGGGATGATAGCGCTGCTGTTGCTATATTTTGAGCTCACAGCATGCTCAAGACCTCTCTTACGTGTCCTCAGTGTGGTAATGAACTTAATTACCATGAAGTCTCCCATAATTAATATAAGTGCACTGCTAATGTTTCTAACTACTTACCTTTCCAGGTCTCAAATTCATTATGGGGTACCTATGCCCAGTTAGGTCAACTGTATGCCCTTGACAATTGGTTAGGTTAAGTTGTGTTATTTTCATTAGTTTTAACTGTACACTCTTGACAATTGGTTGGGTTAGGTTACTTTTGCCATGAATATTAGGTTAGGTCCCCTCCTCCCCCCCAAAACCCCCGATTCTCCATGGGTTCCCTTATAATTGTCAACACAAAAACATATTTTCCTGGTGTATTTTTGTGTTTTCTTCAAATCTGACCATCATTTTCTGGTAAAAATAGTCATTTTTGTAGGATATGTCAGATTGTCATTTCCTAAAAAATGGGGATTTTCCCAAGGAAATGAAGGTTAGATTTGAACAAACACCAAAATGCACTTGAAAAATATGTTTTCATGTCAAAAATGAGGGGACAGTTAAAATGAATCTTTACCAATTTTACTTGTTTCAGTTGTCCTATACATAGTGTTTATATTGATTACAATACAGGATGTACATAAAGTCAGGATCTATTTTTGTGAAGCACTTGGAAATTATATGGAATTCAATCATAAAATGATAAAGTGGTAACATTTATTAAATAATTAAGAGTAGGATTCGACGTGACGCCCATCAGTATCCCTGCACAGCTCAAATCATTCCGCAGCATTTCTAAACACATTCTGGAGCATTTGTGGGGTTTATGTTATCTGCAGCAGTTCGTATATGTGTACATAAGTTTTCAAGACTCGTAATCTTCGTCTGATAGACGTGCGATTTGATAAAGCCCCATGCAAAGAAATCCAAAGGGGTTAACTCTGATGATCTCGCTGGCCAAGGTCTGTTGCTTCCGTGTCCGATCCAGCGATTTGGAAAACGTCCATTTAGATAATCCTGAACAATTTTGGCATAGTGACAAGGAGCACCATCATGTTGATAGACGACGGTACTAACAATCCTATCCCTGTTGTCTATCAACATGATGGTGCTCCTTGTCACTATGCCAAAATTGTTCAGGATTATCTAAATGGACATTTTCCAAATCGCTGGATCGGACGCAGAAGCAACAGACCTTGGCCAGCGAGATCACCAGATTTAACCCCTTTAGATTTCTTTGCATGGGGCTTTATCAAATCGCACGTCTATCAGATGAAGATTACGAGTCTTGAAAACTTACATACACATATACGAACTGCTGCAGATAACATAACCCTGCAAATGCTCCAGAATGTGTTTAGAAATGCTGCGGAATGATTTGAGCTGTGCAGGGATACTGATGGGCGTCACGTTGAATCCTACTCTTAATTATTTAATAAATGTTACCACTTTATCATTTTATGATTGAATTCTATATAATTTCCAAGTGCTTCACAAAAATAGATCCTGACTTTATGTACACCCTGTATAATTTACATTGGTGTACAGTGCAGTATAGCCAAAATTCGAGTTTTACTATTATTGTCCATTGGTTTTTCTGAGGTTAATGGTACCCTCAGATAACTAGAAAATTTAGACAACTGGAATGGCCTAATCCCCAAGCTTGCTGGATAATGAAGGTTTTACTGTAGTTAACTTTGGGCTATAAAAATGTCTCATTTTACCTTTTTACAATTTTGTTCATACTCAACATTTCACTACTGATGGGAAATATAACTATGTCCAATCCATTCCTTAAAATAGTATTGAAATGGTTACAGAAAGTTTTAAGAGAAAAGATTTTAGTCTAGAACAACTTGCACTATACTTTTTTAGCTTCAGAATAATTAAGAAATTTAGTTGTACAATAACAATAGAATTTGTTTTTGTAAAATTTTAGTAAATAAGAGATTTGGTTTGTGTCTCCACTTGTGTATTTAGAATTACCCTATATCTAGTACAGTATTTTACAGTTGTTTTCAAGAAAGGCAACCCTGTCTCTGAGATTGGGATACCATAATCCTTTAGTTGAAGATAGTTTTGGCAAGTTTGTAATTTCATTATGTACCACTGGTCTGAAGTTGAAGCTTCTCATCCAACCTAAGGGAGATGGGCATTTACAGTTATATTGTAAAATAATGATGTTTTTGACTAAATAAGAAAAAATTAAAGCTAACATTTTACTATAGGCCTCAGAGTTAGTCATTTTAGAAATCTTAATTTTAAAATTTATAAAGTAAAACATTTACTTATTTTTAATTTACAAATTATAAAAAGATTTGTAAAATAATATTACAGTGTAAGTGACAAGTTATTAACCCCTTCAATATGGCAACATACATGTGTATGTCCAATTAGCGCACACCAATATATGACGACGTACATGCGTATGTCCAAAGCTTAAAAAAGAAAGCTAAATTATACAACATTTCTGCTTTCAATTATAAATATTTAAGTTTTGGACATATGCACATATGTCAATGTATATTGGAGTGCGCTAATCAGGCATATGCACATATGTTGTTGTATTGAAGGGATTAAAACCGAAGACAGTGAGTACAAATATGACATAAAGCTCAATAAGTTTTAAAATATTCATTGTTTAGTCCTGTGTGAAATATCATATAACCCAAAAATAATTTACTGTTGAAATATAAAAAATAATCTTCAAACACAAAAGTAGTTTCAAAGAAGCATTTTTTTTGTATGAACTTATTGTCAATAATTGTACAATATTTGTGGATAATAAGGAGTAGTTTTATATAAAGATATTAAAATGAATTAGTCTTCCATTAAAGGATGTTTGATGAGACTAAATATGCTATCTCACAATCTCTCTACCTCATTATATATTCTATCACTTACGAAGGTAGAAACATCTTCCATGGCTTTCATGCCTATGATAATTCTCCATTCCTGAGAGTGAGAGTTTGAGTTGTTGAAACCAGGAAACTAACTATCCTTAAGGGTGCAGCTTTTGTTGGGTCAAATCTGAAAGTGGATACCCATGAGATCACAGTTCTTAACAAAAGTCCCCGCTATGAGGCTACAAATCCTTACAAAAGTAACTAGATAATCTTAAGATTTCATTTTTCTTAGGTAATTTTGGATTCATTACAGTTTTATTGAATCTTATTGACTGTAGGAAGAAACTGGTGCTGAATTCAATAGCTTTGTGTCAGTATTTTTTTTAATGACCCTCATAAGATGAATAATTTTTCCTGCCTTGTATGTGTCTATTTTCTGTCATTTTTCAAAGGATTATTTGGATTTGGGAGACAATTTGAGCCAGAAATTGAACTCTCTGAGAGAGAACCTTGAAAATGACTGTTTAGAAGGTGTGTTTGAATTGGATTTTAATTTTGCATGTTTCATTTTAATAACAGCACTTCAATTTTTTGCTTCGCATATTTGTCAAAACTTCAGAGTTTATGTCAATATAATTGCTGTATAATAACTGACTTTTATAAGTGTACAATACATTAAAGCATTGAACCTCATCCTCAAGCTTCAGTTTCATTTCCAGGTAGACCCACTCCTCTTCCTAGTAAAAAATCAAAACATTCCAAGAAAAATGCCATCAATGGAAGGCAGTTCAAGCCAGATGACTTTAAGGGTACCAGTTCTCTCTCTTCTTTGAAGGGAACTGAAATAGTGGTATGTTTATTTCCTTTCAGTTTCATATATATTATGTTGACCCAAAAGTTATCAGAATTTTTACAATTTTTTAATTACAATCATCATATTCTATGCTCCTTATCCATCTTTCCACAAGCACTTCAATCCCTCTTTGATACTAGGGCTGGTCCTTGGATGTGAAGACACTTTATTATGATAAAAAACAGTAAAAAAATATAAAAAAAAAAAAATCTGAAAACCTTTGGGCCACCCTAGTAGTTGACTCTCTACTATCCACACATATCCATTCCTAGAGGCATGATACTTGACATTCATTTAGAGAATGGCCATTTTTTGGTCATATTTCATAGTATTTTTATAGATTAATACTCTAAAATATTGTATTTTATTTGATTTTATTGTAGTAGGTTATAGAATAAGGATAAATAAAAGTTGAATATTGTATTTTATTGCGCTACATTTTTCCATTTCTGCTTTGTCTTCACTTTCATCTTTGTCAGGCTGCAGGTTCATTACCATGGTAACAAAAGTAGTCTTTGGACAATTTTGTGTGGATAGTTGAGAGCCAACTGTACCATCAAAATTACTTGCAAAGCTTTTGCTACACAGATTAAATGATTATTCATGGACATCTCCAGATCTGTTTAGTCTTAAAAGGTCACATTCAACTGACCTGTGTATTTATGTTTTAAAGATTTTAAATATACTACAGTAACTGTAATTCAACTATTTATAGTTGCTTCTTAGATATAAGCAAAGCATATAATAAACCACAATATTGTATTAAAAAAAGTAGAAGACAGCAATGTTCCACTGTATGTTTTAAATATATTGAAATTTTTATACACCCACCAAACTAATGGTTAGATGGGGCAATGTATTGTCTGAAAAATTTGGTTCCTCATGCAGAGTTAAAAAAGACTGTTTTCCTTTCTGATATTTAATGTGAATATTGATGGATTAATTACTTCTCTTAATGAGGCAATTAATAAGTCCTTCAGTTAAAGATCTGGATCATCATATAAAAATTTGTGAATTACATTTGCAAAACTATATTAATTTTAATGTTACAAAAACTAAGGTTATCCAATTCCATCCCAAAAGCTCAAATCATATGGTTAATATTATTTTCAAAATGAGAGGCTAACCAATAGAGTAAAAGCAAGAATTTAAGTATCTGAGTCAACTTATCAGTTCCTTGAGTAATGACTCAACCACAAGAAAACAATATCAAAGTTCCTGTGCCTAAAGCACTAATATTTGTGAGCAGCAAATGTGGGCTAATTATAAAAGACTACTGCGTAAATTACCTCCAAAGTGCTCAGCTTTGCAAATATTCAACAACCACAATGTCTTGAGCCTCCCTTATGATTTCTTTTTTAATGCCCACTTTTTTTATCATTTTTTAATTATTACTAGTTGTAGTATGGCAGATATTTTGTTTTCTTCTGCCAATAAACTCCTCAGTTTCAATATGTAAAAAACAAGTCAATAGCAAGTCAAGTATGTGAACTGGTCAGTTTATTTCAGAAATTTGAAGATCATATTTTATATCAAATATGCCAGTAGGCCCTGTTACCTGTTCTTAACCCTCATAAGGCCTTAAGGTTTACCCCTGCTGGAACTGACCAGGTTCTGGAAAACTGAAGCAACACAGGGAACTTCACTGAAGAGCACTTACAAGAAATCAGTCATCACTCATTCTTTGAAGATGTAACCTCTCTTCAACCAGGCACTTACTCAGGCCTGCTTTGGCATTCCATTGAATGCTAAAAGAACTCTGAAATTCATTTGTGTCATTTCATAATTTGTGTAATAATTCAACTTCCATTTATTTCTGTACATTGTTCTTCATTGTAATTAACATTTAATTCCAGCAGTTCAATCATTGTATTATTGCACATTCTATTTAAGCAACTGTGAACATTTGTTAAGTAAAAGGAGAACTAGTTCAGCTTATACCTTTCCTCAGTTGGTACATTTAGTATATTTACTAAAAGTGCCCTTTACAAACTATTCCCTTTTAACTATTTCATAATTATCAGTGCTAGTTACCATAATCATTTCTGCAGTCTGTCAAAATTATAAATATGGCATGGTGCCTATAACTTAAGCACTATAGATTGGTGACCCTTAACACTAATATATATATATACCGTATATATATACAGTATATATATATTAGTGATGTAGGTCACATCCACACATTTTCTCGCATCCGCACTTTGGACTGCGGATGTCGTGCGGATGTGGACCGTTGAGATAAAACGTCATTAATAAGCGGAAATTATCAAATTCTACTATATTAATAGAACTAGTTCATTGTGCGCAAAAGTGATGCAAGCAACAAGACGAGAGGCTGTTCTTGTATGAAGTTACTCTCTTGCAACCTACTTAGATCCACATTACAAAGCTAAGTTATTTTCACCTAGTACATTAGAACGAGTTAAATCATCACTTGGCAAAGCAGTTGAAGAGCTTCAATCTCTTGAATCTGTCGCTTCGCCACCCACCAAAAGAATAAAAGTTTCAGTGACAGAACCAACACCTTCAACAAGCAAATCTATCACAGAATCTGTCTCTCAGTTTCTTGAGTCAAGCAGCAATGACGAGACCTACGCGATGTCAAAAGATGTAGTAAAAATGATCGAGAGCTATCACCAAGAAAAACGCCTGGCTGCATGTGACAATCCTATTAGTTGGTGGAAAAATACGCAGAATATCTATCCATACTTGAGTAAACTTGCAAGGAAACATTTAGCCTGTCCTCCAACAAACGTACCAAGCGAGAGATTATTTAGCAGTGCTGGATTAATATATGATGAAAAGAGAAACAGACTGGCAGCAGAAAAGGCAGAAAAATTAATGTTCCTTAAGCATAACCTTCCTATAATTAAATTTGAACATTAAACGATGAACATCTTAGTTTACTTTATTTTAATTACTCATTTATAAATATGCCTAATAAAACTTTAAACTTAATATAAATAGTTATCAAGCTAATTAAAGATCTCTTTCTATAAGGGTGGAGGTTGGGGAAAGAGGTCGGTGGGGTGCATTTGAGTTGGGTTCATGTCCCGCATCCTGGTAACACAATTATGGTTTCTAATTGTGGCTGAAACTCAACAAAATATAACGAATTTATTTGCAGACGAATTCACTAATTGATTTCTATATTAGTTAGATGCTTGATATTATTTTATATGTTCAGAGAAAAGTACAGCAATTATTGTACAATTAATCAATTATATTACATTATAGCTACAGCTCTCTCTATATAATAACTTATTATATACGTTAAACACAACAAATCTCGAATATATCCTAAAAAATAACGAAAATGTAGACATCCGCATCCGCGGATGCTGAAATCAAACATCCGCATCCGCATCCGCGAATGTGAAAAAAATGATATCTGCTACATCACTAATATATATATATATATATATATATGAAAATTATTTCACGAAAGTAACATGTGAAAAATATTTATGATGAATAAAACCATGAAGGAAAAGAAACAGAATGGTGCTCAAGCGCTTTTGTCTAATGACATCCTCAGGAACACTGAAGTAAATAAGGAGTTCAAGACTATATACAGGTTACAAAAAAAAAATATATATATATATAATAAATATAGAAATAAAAATTGTGGGAGGAGCATACAAATTTGTAAGGAAAACTACCAATTTTAGCACTGCCCAAATTCAACACAATATCAAATGGATTGTTTACAACCAATTTTATAGTTAATGCCTGAATGATATATAGGTCACAAAAAAAAAAAATTTATATATATATAAATTGAAAAATAAAAATTGTAAGAGGAGCATACAAATTTATAAGGGAAGACTACCCAAGTTTTAGCACTGCCCTTCTTGTCTAAATCCATTCTGAACGAATTCAACACAAGATCAAATGGATTGTTTACAACCAATTTTATAGATAAGGCCTGAATGATATATAGGTCACAAAATTTATAAAACTAAATTGAAAAATAAAAATTGTAAGAGAGGCATACAAATTTATAAGGGAAAATTTCCAAAGTTTTAGCACTCTGCCCTTCTTGTCTAAATCCATTCTGAACGAATTCAAAACAATGGGATCGAGTTAAAAAAGACCTTTGCTCATGTTAGTTATTTGTAAGTTGGATAATAGCAGACTCAAGAATATTTCTATTTAACAATGTTGCTAGAGTGAAACAAAACTGAGGCATTATTCAGCCAGTCAGTATTCACATTAGTACTGTCACCTCCAGGGCTGGCGCTAGGAAGTGCGGGGCCCAATTAGAAAATTGTTAGCGCCTAGCGGGGCCCTCTACCCGTTGTCATTTCAAAGTTGGAGTGACAAGAAATTTCGCTAGAGCACCTCTTTGTTTTTCATTTTCAGCTGCCTTAGCCTTGGCCAGTGCTCGTTTCTGATTGCCGCTCAAATACTTTCACCCTTTGTCTCTATCTCTGCTTGTGCTTGCCATGATGACGATGATGTAAGGGCTTTTTCAATTACTTTTCTTTTAAAAAAGCTAAACGGCGACGATAAACTGAAATTACAAAACAAAAAACAAAATCATTCACAATAAAGACTCCCTGGCACTGAAAAATAATAAAGATGTGCATGTATGCATCTAATGATTAAAGCAAAAGATTTCATGATTTTTAAAAGCCTGGGAGTAAGAAGAAAAGCGCAGGGGGCAAAAGAACAAGCTCTAGTAAATAGAAATGTAAATGCTCTCTATGATAATGAGGCAAAAACTAGTTAATTTAATATGTAGGATCTACTTACCACCACGTTTCTCTGTTACATGCAGGCTTAAGACACTTCAAGTTTGCAGTTTGGACATATAAACAATTTGGACATATTTAACAAACAACACAACTTTACATTCCAAGCTTTATGTTATATAATCTCATTAACAGCGCTCTTTCTGTGTTGAGGGTTTGAATATCGTCCACAAATTACCTTTTTTTTAAAAAAGCTAAACGGCGATGATAAACTGAAATTACAAAACAAATAAACAAACGATTAGCAATAAAACATTGAAACATAGATATACGAGGATGGACTGAATAGTTTCACTGCCTTCACAGTAACAAGAAACTTCGTGCACACTGGACACTCATTAATTCATCATAGTGTCCCCCACTCGAGCGCGTGCGCGGGGCCCAATTTGAACAAATCGGTCTAATCGGCTTAAAACCGGCCCTGGTCACCACCTATGGCCAAAAGGGTCTGGTCTGCTCCTCTCTTTCTTAGCCAGTTCACCAGATGTTCAGCAATGACCTCAGCATGACTTCTCTCCTCTGCAGCTTCCTCTGGTACAAAATGCCACAAATATTTCCCACCTGATTCATTGCACACTGTGTAGTGTTCTTCCTTAATGTGGCCAAGAAACTGCCTGTCACTGCCCTCAGCTTCCATCATCACTTTGGTGTCATCTCTTTTCCCATCAAAGAAGATACAGGTGATGCCATTTTCCCTAATCTCTTCATCAAACTTCTTGATCAGCTCCTTAGTCAGTCTCTCCTGAGCCCTCCTCACCTTGTTGTGGTCAATCACCAGTGCTGTGTCAAACTCTGTGATAAGACGAGCATCAATCCAGGCAGCAGTGGCAATCTCTGCAGTCTCTCTCAACCCAGTGTGATGTCTGAAGCTAGCCAGAGCTATGTTGGTGATATCTTCAGTGTTGTATTTCTTCTTAGCCACAGGCAAGGAAGAAGTTGTCACAGCCTCTGGTATGAAGTCTTTGTCCTCCTCTCTTCTCCCTGCCTCCTCCAGTATATCTCCAGTCTCCTCCAACTCCATCTCCAGCAGTGACTCCTCCCTCAACTCCTCTTCTTTCTTGGCTGACTCCTCTGCCTTCCTCCTCCTCCTCCTCTTCCTTCCTTCTCTGCTCCTGGCTCTGCAGCACTGCTTCCTGTCTCCTGGTCTCAGGGTGATCAGCTAGACCCATCTGGTGTGCCCCCACACTGCCCACCTTTTCTCTCTGACTTTTAATGAAGGCAAGCTCTTGCAGCTGCAGTCAATGTGAACCTCACTGTTGCAGACAGGGTTGCACCCAAGCTCACTGCAGCTCCTGATCACACAGTGACAGGTCAGGATGTCCACCAATTTGTCCAGTTTCATCATGAACCTATCTTTGACCTCTAGCTTCACATTGCCAATGGACACCTTCACTGCCACATCCCACAGTGCCTTCACTTTAGCAGGGTCCTGACCTCAGTGTTGATTACAGGTCCTGTGAATAGAGTGTTGGCCTTTCTCCACTGAGCCAGTAGCCCTGGAGCAATGCCATTGTTAATCAGGTCATTAACTGTGTAATTCCTCCTGTCTTCCTTACTCATCTCTCTCCTCAACAAACCATACCTCAGCAGGTCTCTGGCTGTGGGCAGCTGAGCAGGGGGAAGTTCCCTCCCAGTCCCCACCAAATGACTTAGGTGACAACTTGATTTGCTTCAGGTTCTGATTTCTTTCTGACTCATCCTGTGGACCTGTGAACAAAAGAAATGTCATTGAAATTTGGATAGGCCTACTGATTATGATCACATAAAATTAAGTTAATTGAAATTCTTAATATCTTCCTATAAGCTCAGATAAAAGGTTGTGTTTTTATAGGTACAAGACTTAATTATTCAAAGTAATGACAATTTCATATATCTATCATATGAAAATATACAGAAAGTTTGAGTTACACATAACATTTCAAATAATTTGAATTACACAATATTTACATTACAAAGTAATCAAAATTGTCAAAAAGGAGGGAAAACACATGCATTCACAATCAAAACTCCAGCATTTGTGACTATGTGAAACTTAGAAACCATACTGCACACCAAAAATAACCAAAGTTGACCACACATATCAATGGCACATTGATATATGATGCTACAGTCATATTTAGGTTATATTTCAAACCTTTATGGTCAAATATAAGAAGGTAAATGGCTTTTTTAAACAACACTAAAGATATTTCTAAGTTTGCTAGATAATATGACATCATTTGAGCATTGGTAGTTTTTGAATTGTTGACTTTAATAAAATTGACACACCCTAATGTTGTAAGCATATATAGTTTTTCCATAGTTATATGACTTTATGAGGGTATATATCACCTTGTGAAAAATAAGTACTTGGGGACATTCTATCCAGCAATAATTATAGCCCCTATTGCTGTTGACTCTACTTCTCAAAACTACTTGACAAAATTTTGCTCTGCCAACTAAATGATTACCAAATGACATCTGAGAATATAACCATGGGTAAAGTGAAGACAGCAGCTCACAAGCTGAAAAATGGAAAAGTGGCATGTGTGGATGGGATATGTGGTGAAAAATAATTAAGTACACATGTCAGAGTGCAGAGACAAGTGGGAGTGTGCCTAAAGACTGGAAGTAAGCAGTAATTGTTCCTTTGTACAAAATGAAAGGTGAAAGGAGTTCATGTAATGAACTACAGAGGTGCAAGTCTGTGGAGTGTGGTTGGAAAGATGTATGGTTGGATAGTGATAGAATGAGTTTGTGGTGTTACAGAATGCTTGGTGAGTGATATGCAAGGAAGGTTCCAAGGTGAAAGCAGCTGTCACCCTTTTTTGGGACAGGGTGAATGAAAGCAAACTTCCAACAGGAAGTAGTAGTACCAGATGAAAGACAAATACAAAAGAGTTTGCCTAGGCATGGTGTCAGCACAAGAACAGTTTTTGAAAATACCAGGAGGAATACCATCAGGACCATACACCCTCCTAGAGTTGAGCCCAGATAAGGCAGAAGGAACATCTCTGGAAGAGATTCTAGTTTCTGACATAATATAGTAACAGAGGGAGGAGGAGATGGAGGAATAGCACTGGAATCACCCAGGGTTGAGTTGGAGGTGAAAGTTTGAGTGAAGCATTCAGCTTTGTCAAGAGAAGAGACAGCAACTGAGTCATCAAAATGGAAAAGAGGAGGGAAAGAAGAGGAAATAAAGTTGTTGAAATTCTTAGCTAGATGCTAGAAAGAGCAAAAGTATTAAAATTGGATAGGTTTTCACATTTTTCTTGGATGAAGGAATTTTTAGCGAGTCAAAGAACAGATTTTGTACAATTCTGGGCAGATATAAGCTGAGTGAGAATGAAGAGTTGGGTGATAATGGTACTTTCTGAAAGCCCCCTCTCTATTGTGGATAGCATTAGTAGTAGGAATAGAGTACGGAATGTATGCCTCTATGCCTGAGAGAATTACCTCTGTGATGTGTTTGGCACACTTGGAAGGTCCCCAGCCATGGAAGCAGTAATCATTCCATGGGAAATCAGAGAAGTACTGCCTAAGGGCCAAAGGTGCTGAATTGGAGCGATAGGACAGGAAACAGATGTAAGATTGTGGTTGGAGGAGCCCAACAGAGAGAAAAGTTTGACAGAATAAGAAAAAGAATGTAAGTTTGGCACAATGTATCTTATTTTTTAAAAAACCTGAAAGCACCACTACGCATGGTGTATGAAGCACCACAGGCGTGGAATTTATCCATGATGGAGCTGCTCATCCACCATGATGCCATTGTGAATGAATGTGTATGCTTTAGTTTCTACCTTTTCTCTTTTTTATTGCCTTCTATATTCTGTATTCAAGCATGTCTGTCTTCTCACCCCAACTCATTTAGGAAATGAGATTTTGACGTATATATGTATGTAAATTACATGCCTTTTAATAAATTACATAAGTAATAACACAATTGGCATTGGCCTTTACTTACCAATTGGCCCCTCTTCCTGCATAAAAAAGAACTTGACCCACTCATGATAATGGACTGCATTTGAATCTAGTTGCTAACCACTGCTGTAAGAATTTTTAAACCAATCTTTGGCCATTGATAAGCTTTCTCCACTGTTTGTTTGTATCAATTCCTTCAAAACTACAGTTTGATTCAAAGAGAATTGTGTAATTTGGTTTTAAAAAAAAAATTTAGGTAATTTGTTTAATCCAAACAGTGAGTCACAGTTGAGAGTGCCTCTTTGCTACATATGGATGCTGGGTTCAGTTGCTTGCCTTAATTGATCTCCCAGATTAAATATACTGTTTACTGCAGTCTTTAGGTCAGCCCCGCGGAGAAGAGATAGATAGATATGCTATTGCCACAATTATTTTAAATTATGATAGCCTTTCTAATATGAGGGTTAATTGATATTCTCAATCTTTTATCTACTCAACTGGTCAACTCTGGAACAACTTTTCTCAATCCATCTTTCCCCTTATCTGTGACCTTCAATCTTTCAAGTGTAGATTGTCCAGGCATCTCAAGAACTCTGGACCTTGGTTTCAGCTCTCACCTTCTTCTATGAGGGGGGAGGCATCTTTGCAGGCATTTATTTGCCCTTACCCCCCCTCCTTCCTGCATAAAAAAGATAACTGATTCAAACCTGAGTACCTTAAATGAGAAAGATAGATGATGTACAACTTGTAAAAGAACTTATTCATTGTACAGTGTGCACCCCTTCAATGATTAAGGACTGTTTTAAGTGTTTGGTGTGACCAGAGATGGGCAAGATCACCAACTTTGGTGATCTTGAAGATCAAGATCAGATCACCAGAAAAATGTGATCTTGAAGATCAAGATCAGATCACCATAAAAATGTGATCTTGAAGATCCAGATCAAGATCGTGATCTTGATCACTTTTCAAGATCACTTTTTAAGATCACTTTTATATGAATTGAAAAAAGTTGTACTCTTGTAGAGTAAACAAAAACAAATTATTTTGTTAATCACTCCTGAAAAGTATCACTCCTAATACTCCCCTGAGAGCTGAGGCAATACAAGCATCGCATCCTACCCATGTCACCTGATCTAAACCACGGGGATTGACGATTCCCCTTTCAGTTTTTCAGGTGGTAAACTTAAAACTTAGTATTATCATAACTTATCAGCAAAGAAAAAACTATTAAATGACCTACATATAGTTTTTAGTTCTATTTTCTCAATTCTCATTTCACCAGGTCCATAACCCATATCAATGAATGGTCAGCATATATAAGTAAACATTTTTTACATAGAATTTAATTTTGCAGTTTTACTGCAGTACGCAATTACTGACAATATAAGGGTAAAAACCGCAAGTTAAGAGTGTTAATTTAATGTTCAACCGCTGTAAACATTTGCTTTCAGCAAAACCAATTGTTCAAAGTTACCATCCGAGAGACGACTTCGTTTGGGGCTATGAACCATGCCAGCAAACGAAAACAACCGTTCCACTGGTGCAGAGGAAGGTAGCGTGGTGTTATACCTCTTGAAGATCTTCTTTATAGCAGGATACCTATCTAAAGAGTCGAGTGCCTTACTGGTGTCCTGCAAATAATTGAGGACTTCCAAGTCTTCCTTGTTGTTAGGAGCAGAGAATGAGCCATCCATAGTTCTGAAGAAATTGTCTTCAGATGATGAGTCTGAGTTCACCGAACTATTACCACTGCTGTCAGAATTACAATTTCATACAGCCATTTGCAGCTTGTCTTTTACTTGAGACTTGATTGCTTCATGATCGCCGAAATTAGGCCCTTGCAACAATGATATCCATCTAAGTTTGAAATACGGATGAGATACTGAGGCCAAAATGGCATCAGTTACCTCGGGGCTCAACGACAAAAAATGACCAAATCTGGCATTGAAGCCAGAGACGACTGCTGCCAGTAATGGCATGCAGTGTCTCAAGCGCAGGTCGTTTGGTTGGATAGGCTCCAATCTTGCGAGGGCATCTTGAGTCACTAGGACTGTTGGAAGAAGACAACCGTAGTAGCATTCTTTCTCTGCCTGTAATTTGTTGAGGGCTGCTGCAATTGGTTTTAGAAGAGACAAATATTCTGAAATAAATTCCAATTCATTGTCTTTGAGGATGGGTAGATTCAGTTCTTCAAGAGCTACATTCACGTCGTTCTTATGTTTATATACTGTATTTGGCTTAATGAGTCGTACATTGAGTTCCATCGGGTGACGCATGGGTACCTAAATTGGACGCCAGTTATTTCCTGTATTTTTTCTGCTGACTTGGGTTTACCAGCAGCATTCCACAGCGCCGAACATTTTCCCATTGCAGAATGCTTTATCTTCTTTAGTCCAGGTGAATTCAGTCCTTTATCTGCATCAGTTGTTGCTACCAAGTTCAATGTGTGGGAGGCACATCGAATATGGGATGATAGTTTCACTGACTCCTCTCCATGCTCTCCTGAATGTTCAGGAAAGTTGCTGATGATAACCTCTTCATCTGAATCTTTTTCATCATCATCTTCATCTGCATCATCTTCATCAATGTCGTCAGTACGATTCTGAACACGAACACCGAACTCTTTAAAGCATTTCACCATGTTCGATGCATTGTCGGTGACTGTAGATACAACTTTTCTATAAGATAAACCATGCTCCGAGTTGATCCTGTCCAATATTCCAGCAATTTTATCAAAGCTGTGTTCCACGAAATCTTCGGCATGCCAGTGCAGCTGATCCTCGCGACAAGTCATCATTGATCTGTAATGTAAGAATATAAAATCAATGTTTGTATGAACATTTTTTTAAGCTTAATTTAATAATATTGGTTAGACACGCACCAGCTAAACTGCACCACCAAACATTGAAGAGAAGAACTATGTGATATAAAGGAGGCAATTCAGCGATGAGTCACCTACCATACCACCACATCAGTGACCCATCCCATAAGAGCAAAATGTGGAAGAGTCCATATTCACAGCCTGTGAATATGGACTCTTCCACATTTTGCTGTGAATCAGACACAATGACAGATGACAGAATCAGTGAATTAGTGTGAAATTACTGTGAATCACAGCAAAATGAAGACTCACCAAATTAATGAATGAGGAACACATGTCGAATAATTGAAAAGATTATACTATAAGTCTATCAGACTATCAGTCTATCACCAATGGTCAATTTATCAATTATATAAAATAATACACTAAATCAATAGCATACCCAATGCGCAGTGACTCCCATGAAACTGCGGTGATTAGTTGACCATATGTCGCATGTAACACACACATGGTCAACTGCTGCCAGTTTTGCTTGTATGTCTTCCTTCATTGTACTGGTTGTTGTTGCAAGAGATCTAGCCAGGGTGCGTCTAGATGGCACCTGAACAGCCGGGTTGACGTCTGAAAAAAATATTTAAAAATTAAAACAAATACAATAGATTAGCTATGGAAAAAGTATCAAAATATTTAGCTAGGCTAGCGATAGTCTAATGTTCATACAAATAATATGATTAATTATTTTAATCAGATATTAGCTATGGAAAAAATAGCAAAATATTTGAGTTATACTAACATGAAAGAAGATCCTTAAATTCATGTAGTTCAACTAGGCTCAATGGTAGGAGCCCATTAGCCACAAGCGAGAGAATCTTCTTTTCAAGGATATCCTTGCATATTGGTGGTCCTGGTTTTTGCTTGGAAATGTGGAACATGCTTAGTGTTGACTGCTTGGCAATTTTGGCAGGGCCAGCATTGCTGCCACTGGCATCTTCTTCTTTAGCTGGACGCTTGCGAGATTTCTTCTCCGATTCATATTCACCCAAAAGATCCGAATGTAGTTTCTGCACAAGAAAATAAATTATTATCATGCGGAGAGACTTCTTGAACACCCTGTATAATATTTATCAGAGTATCAAACTTCTAGTTGAAATTAATACTTAACAAGATTCTAAAATTTTGTTATCTTTAACTAAAATTACACTGGTCAACAAAGATTTTTCATCAGAGTAAAGTTTGTGTTGGCTGGATAGCATTTTTCACGCTGATTCCAAAACTGCATTCAGATTTTTTCTAGCACGTATAGTTTTCAAGATGAAGGCATATATATAACGACACAGATTTAACCATTTTAAATAGGCAAAATACTAATATTTCAACATTTGATTGTGTTTATTTTATTGTGTTTTTTTAGTTTATTCATCTTATTTGTTTCAATTATCTTAATTATACATCTTATGTATTTCAGGTGTGAGCTTTTACGTCTAGCAGCATTGTGATTCAGGCAACAACGCCGTGCTTTGTGTGTCAAAAGGTCAGTCCAGTCCAAGAACTTGTGTCAAGTTGGTGTACATTTTTTTTTAATTTATAGTTTGCTCAGGTCAGTCAACATGCCTCGACAATGTAAGAATGACCCCGACAAGTTCTGTTTCGTATGCGGCCAGTTCACAACTAAAACACAGCGACGAAGTATTACAACCGACATTAAGAAAATATACAAGCTATACTTTGGTTGCCATCTAGGTGACCAAGATAAACCATGGGCGCCACATCAAATCTGTTCTGGTTGTTCAAATGGATTACGTGATTGGCTTAACAAAAAGAAAGCTTCAATGCCATTTGCAATACCCATGATAGTTAGGGAGCCAAGAGATCATCATGAAGACTGTTATTTTTGTAGTGTGAACTTAATGGGGTTTTCTGCCAAGAACAAACACCAGATTGTATATCCAAACTTGGATTCAGCACGTAGACCAGTAAAACATGATGAAACATTGCCCATTCCAATTCCCCCAAGTGATAGGCTAGATTCTATCATAGATGACATGGAAAGTGATGAAGGTGCAACTGGCGTTTCCGGACCATCTACAGAACCAGAGTACACTTTTGAAGGTAGACATTTAGAGCCTAAAAAGTTAACCCAAGGACAGTTGAATGATCTTGTTAGAGACTTATCGCTGTCTAAAGAGAAATCAGAGCTTCTCGCCTCAAGACTAAAGGAGAACAATTTACTTGAGAACAATGTTCGTATTAGTTACTACCGAAAGCGGAATTTTGAATTAACAGCATTCTTTTCAGTAGACGGTCCTCTCTGTTATTGCCATGACATCAATGGACTATTTACAGCCATATCTCAGATATGTGGCATCTGAGTGGCGCCTCTTTATTGATTCGTCGCAGAGAAGCCTGAAAGCAGTTCTTTTGCATAATGGTAATATAATGCCATCCATCCCCATTGCCCATTCCATCCATCTAAAAGAGACATATGACAATATGGATAATGGATATACTACTTAAGGCAATCAAATACGACAGTCATCAATGGAATGTTTGTGGAGATCTAAAAGTTATAGGAATGCTTATGGGTATGCAGTCAGGATTCACAAATGGATATGTGAAAACTTTCTTGGAAGCAACAAGTCACCTGCGTATAAGGATGGAGTCAAGAACCTCCTTGATGCCTTCAAAGAAATGGAGTGTCGAATGTCGTTAAATATTCACTTCCTGCATTCCCACTTAGATTTCTTTCCTGAAAACCTTGGTGCAGTGAGTGACGAGCAAGGAGAGCACTTCCATCAAGATATTCAAATGATGTAGAAGCGCTACCAAGGATATTGGAATGAAAGCATGATGGCGGACCATTGTTGGATGCTGTATCATGACAATCCAGGCCAAATTTGCAAAAGGAAATCACACTCACAGCGCTTTTAATAAAATAATGTATATATTCTTTCTTTATAAGTACATTGAATAAAGTATATGATGTATTTGTTGTTTAGCATTCCTAAGTGTGATCTATACATCCATAAATTTTCTTATAGCAATATCAAAAACTTAAAAATATCAAAACCAGTGTATCTATATAACTATACGTGCTAGAAAAAAAATAAAACCAGATTCGGAATCAGCGCGACGAATGCATTAAGAAAAGTGTGATCATGTTTGTGATGAGAAAAAAAAATTTCATTTTGTTGGCCAGTGTTATTTTCACCATGATCAGTGCATTTTTATCCTATGTTAAATTGAAAGCCGAATTTCGTCCTTCAGTAACTAAATAGGAGAAATTACAGACATGGATCAGACAGAGAGAAAGACAGATACACCTGGCGTTTTATTATAGTTGGATATCAGCAGTTTTTAATGTAGTTACTAGTCCATAATCTATTAATATCTGAAGTGCACAATATATTCAAATGGATGTCTATGTAAATGTAGCATTAGTCTTGTATGGCACCAGTCACTCAAAATATGACTTGAACCATTATGTTAATGTTGCTACTTACTACTTAGTTACTAAGTAGTACTTACCCTGAGGTGCCTCAGAAGATTGCTTGTTGAGTCGAGGCCAGCAGACAGAATTGTAGTTTTCTTTGTACACTGCCTACAAATAACTTTGATACTGTTTCCAGTTTTTTCGACAATTTGAAAATATTTTCCGTTCAATAGCACAGATTGATCCTTATTACCAACATTGTTATCTAAATATATTGAATACTGTTCTGGTGACAACCTAGAATATTTGGTTCCCTTGGGAGCCTGTTGAAGTTGTAAAATTGCACTCATTATTAAAAAATTCAATCTGTAAATAAAATATGTTTAGAATTAATTTATTATGAATACGGACCTATAGGCTATATTTTATGCCTATATATAATAATATATTAATAGAACACTTTTAACATAATTGCACAGTAAATTACACTTTTTAAGAGCCTAAATTCCACAGCAACTACACCTTCCATGAGCCCACGCAGGACGCAAGTCACCCAACTAACAGAAAACATAAACAGTCGGTGTTGAACAAAGTTGCCACCAGATGTCGCTTGGACAAAAAACAAATGACATTCGCATAGCGGCATATTTAAGAATCTGAAATTAAAAGTGATCTTGAAGTCTAAAGTGATCTTCAAGATCAAGATCACAAGAAATAAAGTGATCTTAGATCAAGATCAAGATCACCATAATAAAAGTGATCTTCAAGATCAAGATCAGATCACGATCTTGATCTTCAAGATCACGATCTGATCTTGAAGATCAAGATCGTGACCATTGTGCAGTGAGTAGTATCTAGTAACCAAAACCAACAATCAGTGCCTGGTCCTTTGTTGAAAAACGTTGGGCATCCTGCTTTAGGTAGACTGTTTTTAAAATTAATGGTTTGGTTGCAATTCATACCTGAAGATTGATGTAAAAACAAGTTTAATGGTATGGTGTAGATATAAATTTTCAGATAGGTATAAGCAGAGAAATGAAAGCCTTGGTGGTGTCAAAAAGTGTTGCTGATAATGATCATTTATTTATTTCCAGCCACGTCATCCTGCCCCTCTACCCAAGTACTCTTGCCCAGATGAGGACATATTAATGGGAAAAATCCCACCAGGGCCCAGTCTCAGGGTACATCTTAGAAATAAGAGTGAGTAAAAACCTCTGATATTGTTTTTTTATTACAGGTTCCAGTACCATAATTAAATCTGAATGATTGCACCATCAAATTTTAACCATTAGATTGTACTATCATACCTCTTTTAACAAAGCCTTGGCCAACGGATTTTCGTTTAATGGACATGAAAAAAATATTCATTTAATAAATACTGTATAATAGTAAGTATAGTACCATTCAAGAAAAAAATCAGTTAAACATTAGTGAAAAAGAACCAATCATAAAGTCCACTGCCATCTTTGTTGTTTATACCCTCTAAGCCAATCAGCAATTGTCTCAAAATGTATACAGTATCCCACCAAGATTTGTGTTGGTTGTGTTGCAGTAGGTCTCTTCATATTTGCTATCTGTGTGTGTTTTGTGAACATTTTATGCCTATCATGTCTGGGAAATGGCTTGCAAGTGAGTGTGCTGGTAAACCAGCCAAGGTGTCCAGGAAAGTCATTAGTATGGACGTGAAAATGAAAGTGATATTGAAATGGTGGTGGAAAATCACATACATATTTCTAAGTAACTGCAACTTTTTCTAATGTTTAAGACCTATTTTGGCACAGTTAATCATTATTTAGTCATTCTGTAAGAAAATTATAGTATTTAAAGGCATTTATTTATCATTTCAACTGATTTCACTATTAAGCAAGAACCCATCTCCATAAGCACCATGTTGTTGTGGGGAGAATGAAGAAATAAATAGAATACCATAACTTGGCTACTTACTGAATAAGCTGGCTGCTTCTTGATGATGGGAAAAGGGAAGGTCCCGGGTGGTGAAGTTTCTCTCACCTCCACTGACTGTCACTGAGGGGCAAACGAGACTCCCGCACTGCTGGAACCAAGAAATGGACTCGACTTGCTAGCTATCTCCAAAGATTAACACTGTGTCTGAGTCGGGTCCACTTGAGAACCTGGAAAGCCCTGGCTTCAGGAAAGGTGTGTGCAATGTACAGTGTACACCCAGCAATACTTGAGGACCTCAGCTGAATATGGGCGTACATAACAAGCAAGCAAGATTTTAGCAGACTGATCGTGAAGTAAACCAAATGTGGTTGGATGAGAAGAGCAGATATTACCCTCTGAATTGTTTAATAAAGAGAATCTGGAGGTACTATCGATTCAAGGACCCTGGGTTGTACGTCCTGTTTAGGTGGATTACCACCAGTGCTACCACAAGAGGGGATATCAACTGCCCTGTGAAAGGGTTGTTCAAACCCTCGACAATGCTCTTGTCACAAGGAAATCCTTGAAAGTAACGACCCCAGTCTATAAGGACAAAGGCTGAAAAAAAAGCTAGTTGGTAGAATTCTAAGGGTTTATTAGAAATTAACTTGAATTATTTACAAGAACTAGGATGGGTTATGAGCTTGAGCCTAGATGAGGCTTAAGATCAAGAAACGGAAATCCAAAAACCCTGAAAGGGTATGCTATACAATGGTGCTTACGATTACAATGACAAAAATACTGGACAACAAGAATGGAATTACCAGAAGATGATAAAAAAATTAACCTATGCTAGAATGGTACAATTAGACAACACAATAGACCTCACTGGACCTAACATCCTTAAGCTAGACTTGAGGTCAATCCAATCGCACCTATCTATTATAGTTAAGCCATGGAGAAGCAAAACCTGAAGCTATTGGTCCTAGAAATACCTTAACCTGCACACCATTATGCACAGGCAATGTCCAGTATCACAAGGCACTCTGTTTTCCTTGAATTTTCTTTTTCTTAGCAAATTGAGTTGGCAGGCTAGAACTTCCACAAGCGCAAGCCAACCATGACTTTGAAAAATGAGCCAGTTTCTAAAAATTGAAGGTGAAATTTACCGATACCAGAATCGAAAAACAAGATAAAAAAATTCCTCAAAATGGGTCTAAACAAAACTACTGAGCTAGCTGGGCATTAAGCAAAAGTAACTCCGTCAACATGGGGGTTGCACAGTGGCCAATCCTGAAATGAGAAGAAAACAAGATGTTAGTTAAGACAACCCCACTACACTCCCCCCTCCGAGCGGTGGGTACCACCACTCAAAAGGTGAGCGCAGCGAAGCCCTCTCCCACATCCAGTCTTTCAAGGAATTGCCACCTCCCCATCCTGACACCAAGCTCCAAGTTTTCCTTTCTCCATGGTTACTAAACACTAGACAATTATATATACATACATGAATCAATAAGAAGAAGGTACTATTACCTTCAAAACCCTAACCCTACCTATTTACAATCTAAATTTATGCAATTAGCACTGGATCCATTCAGTTTTAGCACTCCTTTATAAGGTCCTTTCCTTAAAAGGCTATTCACAATCCTTGCTTGAAACTGAAGCCACCTGCACGACTATTGCCCTTGATTAATATCCTCACTAGCCCATCACTATCAATGTACCCTGGCCCTGGTTCACCCATCCATACCTCCAGATTGGCAGACATCCCTACCAAAGGTCGGGTCTGCTTGCTCCAGGCTAGAGGTAACTGCGTGGGCTGGCCATGCCCCTCTTGATGAGCAGTCCTCCAGAACCCCCTCCTATGTAGACAAGAATGGCGGTGCAAACTGTAGCAAGGCCTGGAAGACCCCCCTCAGGCCGATTCTTGAAGAGTGGAAGAGCCAATAATGGCTCCATCCCTGAAAACACCTCCCATGAAAGTAGGAAGGCATGATCAGGGGTGACTGGAGGCAGGTAAGGACAGGGACATGCACTGGAAGCTGTATGCATGGCAATCAAAGCAAGTACAAAGTGGGTGACAAGTGAGGGCATGTGTATGAGTCAGGCAGAGGCAAGCAAACCAAGGTCAGGAACACGCGAGATCCAAAAATTACTGCACTTAACCAAGCTCAAGGTACAGTATTCATTATCACTATGTGCAGTCACTTTGTTCTAGAAAATTTACACTAGCTTCCTCCATGGCTTTACTAGCTAGGCCCTACCTATACATTACAGTACAGCAAGATATACCTATTTTTATATATATCTTAACCAAGGCTCCATAAAGCCATTACAAAAACTAGATACACCATTACATTAAACCGAGAAATACTTATTTTTACATCAAAAATATAATCATAGTCAGAGCTGGGCAGTATTTAAATACATTTGTATTTAAATACATTTGTGTATTTAGAACTGTATTTATAAATACATTGTTTTTCATGTATTTAAATACAGTATTTAAATACTTTAATGAGTATTTAAATACAATGTATTTAAATACTCAAAATATAAAAATGTAAATACTTTTACTGGTTTAATACACGTTCTGTACTAGCACAGTACGACGCGTCGACAGTGTAGTACAGCATGGTTCATGTTTCAACGTATCAGTTCAATCCGTTGTGTGCCACTCTTAGTCGAAAGCGGTTGATTTCTTTATCGTGTGTGTGTCATGGCTTAGTGAATTAGTGAATGCATATGTTAAAATTTGTATGTATTTAAAATGTATTTACAAATGTATTTAAATACAATTGATGTATTTTGTATTTAGTATCTAAATACATTCGTAAAATGTATTTAGTATTTAAATACATTTCTCCCATGTATTTAGTATTTAGTATTTAAATACATTCAATGTATTTATTGCCCAGCTCTGATCATAGTACCATCAACTTAAATACAATACATAATAATCCTATATACATTAGGGTGGTCCAAATCCATAGGGGGAAATTTCAAAATTGTCTTAGATAGTCTCCACAAGTGTGGTGTTTGTCCATTTAGTGTCCACATGGTCTGTGCAAAATTGCAGCGTGATTGGTGAATATTTAGAGGTCGCCCCACTCTGAATATATATATTATATAATGTACTTTTTCTTCCGTAGGTCCGATGGCTCAAACTCGATCAATTCCAAAAGTTTGGCTTCTAGGGATGGCAACTGGAACTTTATCCACGTCAAGGCTCCCTACATGCCTTGACGCCCTCCTCTTGGGGCAATACCACCACATCAATCAAAAGCAAACCACCTCCGACAGTCTGAACCAGGCATGCCAGAGGGTGATTGAAGTCTGGACCCGAGCGCGGATCCCAACTCACGGATCGACTCCTGTGTCCGTAAGCTTTCAAAGCTTTTAGACCGCTACAAAACACTCAAGAAGCACAGGACCAGGCAACGTGCCAGCGATAGAATGAATGAAGACATCTTCAAAGCGGACATCCAAGAACTGTTTGACATCGCAACCAGTGATGCCATGAGCACAATCGTCAACGTTGAGGACCGAAATTTCCTGTCCATGCAGCGCAAGGACGTCAATTCTTGCAGCATGGCTGGCATTGATAAGGAAACGACTACACAAGAGGACAGAAAACGATCCAGAATGGAGAAGGAAGCCAAGAGGAAGGCAAGGCATGAAGCAACACAGAAAGATTTGGAAGAAGCAGGAGTGTCATAAATTGATCTTTCCTCTTCTTCTTCTTCCCTTTTTTCGCAAGACGACGACGACTATAGACCATCGGTTCCGATTCCTTCTTCGTCTGAAGCCCCGGCACCAAAGCGTCCCAAGAACAAGGTTACGAACATTTTCCAATCTCCAGAAGTCATTGGAGCAATGGATCGCACCAATCTTTCTGACTGGAATGCTGTTTTCGTAACTGGAGCTGTATTACAGGCCGCGGGGCATGATCTGTCTGGGATGACGTGCTCTCGGAGCTCTATTCATCGCTACAGAGAAAGTGGGCGAGAACAGGCAGCTCGAGAAGACCTAGAATCATTCTCTCTAGAAGACCCTGTCCTTCTCCATTGGGACGGAAAGCTTCTCCCCGGCATTGAAGGGAAGAAGACGAATGTGCATCGGATAGCAATCCTTATAACATTCAATGGACAGGAGAAGCTGCTTGGTGTCCCAAAGATGAAACAAGGAACTGGAGAAGCACAGTCCCAGGCATGCCTTCAAACTATGAAATTATGGAACGTGGAACAGCATGTGAGAGGTCTCGTCTTCGATACCACTGCGTCAAACACGGGTTTACATCGCGGAGCCTGTGTCAGGATTGAAGAAGCATTGGGTCACGAGCTAGTTTGGATCGGTTGTCGACATCATATACTTGAAGTCGTACTTGCTGATGTCTTTGCCTCAATATTTGGCTCAACAGGAAGTCCTGAAACAGGCCTTTTTAAGCGATTTCAAAAGGAATGGCCATCTCTCCCACGAAGCATTTGTCTCAGCATCGGACAGCTTGTTCGAGAACCCTCAACTCCAAGAGATGAGAAAAGAGATGCTCACTTACTTACCTAACGCTCTTCAGGCAAGCCAACCTCGTGACGACTACAAGGAGTTCCTTGAACTATCTTTGCTCTTCCTGGGGGGAAAGACTGGTGGTCAACTCTTTATCCGAGCTCCGGGTCCCATGCACCACGCGAGATGGATGGCGAAGGCGATTTATGCGCTCAAAATCTACCTCTTTCACTATCAATTCAAGCTCACAGCACGCGAAGAACGAAACGTGACTCAGCTGGCTTTATTTGTCAGTCTGATTTACGTCAAGTACTGGCATGAAGCGCCAATGGGGACACAAGCTCCTCTCAATGATCTCAAAATGCTGCATCTTCTGGAAAAATATCCACACGGAGGAGCTGCACAAGCGGCGAAGACAGCTCTAAGACGCCACCTGTGGTACTTGTCGGAGCATCTGATTGGACTGGCCTTCTTCGATAATAGGATCGATCCTGATACCAAAAGGAGAATGGTTCAACACCTCCAACATCCCCAAAAGAATGGCTGCCCCCGACGAATCGACATGGCGGAAGCTGGTGTTGAAAATGATGTGGCATCCTTCATCACGAAAAGGACATTGACCCTCTTTGATGCCTTGAAAGTTGGAGGTAAGGAGGAAGCGCGCCAGTTACTTCAAAAAGATCCACGGGAATGGCCAAATGACAAGAACTACAGGGAACTTAGAGATCGCGCCTTAAAGATGAAAGTCGTCAATGATGCTGCCGAGCGAGGTATTGCTCTCGCACAACGCTACAATGACACTTTGACACGAAACGAGGACCAGAAGCAGTACCTCCTACAACTCGTAGCCGCCCACCGAAAACAGATACCAATACCATCCAAGGCGACTCTGATGCAGAAGAAATAATGAAGATACACCCATTATCATGTCCTATTGTCTTACTGTTTTCTTTCATATTCTTTGAGAACCAAAAAAAAATTTAGTTATTCAGTTGTCTATATATTTTCCCAAATTTTCAAAAAGGGGGCAAGTGGGGCGACCCCTAAATATTAACCAAATAACGTGAAACTTTGCACAAATACTGTCCACACCAAGAGGCATAAAACCAACCTTGTGGAGAGAACTTAGTCGATGCTTTAACCTTTTGGACCACCCTAATATACATATATACATAATTAGACAGGGTCTAGAAAATCACTTGATTGTTAATTAAATTAATCATGAACATATTCCAGAGGCTTAGAGGGTACTAATGGTAGCTCCATTACAGGACCTCTGGAATGAGTTCATGGAGGAGAATCACCAGCCAACTCTCAAATCACTCCCAACCCCCTCCTAACAGACTGGAGTCATTCACGAGCTAGTTTACTGTTAGCTTGTAATAAAGCCCTAGCTTCTGAACAGATATCTTTGACTGGGGATAAACTTAATCTATTGGGAGTCCTTGAACCAGTTACTGGGCTAAATTGCTGCTCTTGAGAAACTAATTGCTGGTCTAACAGCTGGTAAATCTGCTCCTCCTCATCCTGCACATGTTCTAAAGTGTTCTCCAGAGCTTCCACCAAGGAAGAAAGTTCTGGAGAATCACTATTGGGTTAAGGTTCATTCGGACATGGAGAACTCTGTCTTGGATCTATTGAACCACCACCTTCTGGATCTAGACTCCCAGGGAGTTCCTCAGGATCTATCACACCTTAACTGACAGCACTTGAAGGAGCACTATGAGGAATAGGAGATAGATCCTCAATTTTCTCCACTAGGGAACAAGCTTCCTTCTCTGAATCACTACCAAGGTAGTCTTGAACATTTCCAAAAGTGACATGTTTTGGTTGAGAATGAGGCCTAGACAGAGGTTTGGGTGAACTAGACAGGATACCTGGAGGATTCACTTTGGATGGCACCTCATCCGGGAATCCAGAAAAGTCAAGTTCAAAAGAACTTGAAGAGCATTCAGAGGAATCTGAAGAACTTGAATTTTCACTCAGATCAGCAAGCCATGGTCTAGAATTGACACTATTCTGATCTGGAAATCCTAGAAACTCACTCGAATCACTACTAGAATCAGAGAGATCAGTCTCATCTTCTGACGAACTGTCCCACAAACAAGAAAAGCCTGGGGAACAAACTGGAACATTAGGGGTTTCAAACCCTAGAAAACTCCTCCTCCTCAATGCTAGCCCAGGGAACCTGAACTAACTTGGAATAACTAGGATGATTCTTCAAGAAATTGGGATCCTCCTTCCAGCTCCTCAATTGAGAATGATGAACTCGACTCATGGATAAGTGTGGCTGCAGATCTGGATAAGCTGGTGAAAATGATGTAGGTCACACCATTCTCCATTGCCCGATCAACTTGAAATGGCCCACAGTACTTGGGCAAAAACCTGTTAGAAACTAAGTACCTTTTGGAACAACCTTTTGAATGACAAGTTGCCCCTTGGTAAAGGGACAGAAACCAGGATGTCCTGGATACCACTGTTCTTGAACTGGAGTGGGAATAGAAACTGGAATAGGATCTGGATGAGTGGATGATAACAAGAACTGGGCTGGAGACATAGTCAACTCAGAATGAATCGTACCATTGTAGGTCATAATGGCCTTTGGGAGATTCAAATCCCACGAGCTAGAATCTTGAATAAGATTCCGTAGAAGCTCACCAATGGTATGGTTGACCCTCTCGACTGCACCATTGCTCTCTGGATGGTTTAGGGTCATGAAAACGTGAGTGATCCCATATCGAGATAACATCTGCTCGAACTCCTGACCCCTAAGTTCCGGACCATTATCAGTTAACAACCGACAAGGCTGGCGCAAAAGAGTGGGCACCACTCGAAACTTGAAAAGACGGGCAATGGTACTGGAAGTCTTGTTGGGAAATGGAACAGCCACTACCCACTTGGAGTAGTGGTCCACCACCATCAAACATCCTAGATTCCCCCGAGGTGTTCTGGGGAACAATACTAGATCCACAGCCACCAACTCAAATGGTGCCTGGATCATGATCTTCAGGGTAGGTGGAGCCCTGATCTGGCTGGAAACCTTATTGAGCTGGCACTGGGAACAAGATGTAACCACCTCTTGCACGACTTGATATAACTGAGGATGAAACACTTCCCCAGACAAAACATCTAAGACCTTGTTTTGGCCTGTGTGTGCCATCTCTAGATGGATAGTAACGGCCAGCTCAATCAGGAAATTAAAAGGTACTAGAACTTGGGGAAACATTTCTGGTTCATCGTACTTAACGAAGACCATTCTCGATGTAGATATCTTTAAGATAATGGCAATATCTCACTAGAGCTTTAGGACAATACCCAAAACAACCCTTATCTAGATAGGACTTAAGTTGTCTCAACACAATCACTTTTCTGAAGAACCTCAAGGTTAACTTCATCCAGAAATGGACATGGATGCAAATTTCCAACTACCAGCAGTTCTTGATGACTGGGAGGTTCCTCCAACTCTGCCAGAAAAGTAGCAAGAATCTCACCCTCCTTCATGACTCTGTCAGCGGACAAATCCAGGTCAATCCCGGCAGCAGACAAGAAATTCGCACCCAGGAGAAAACAACAAGGAATAGCTTGATCTTCAACAAGAGCAAATGGGTGATCATTGGTAGTTACTCCTGAGCCAAGTGACACAGTAAGTGGTACATAGTTATAAACTACCACTTGCTTTTCAGCCACACCTTGAATGTTAACCAGGATATCTTGTGAATAATCCCTCAAATTTCCTAAAATTTCACGCCAGACTACTCAAGATATGAGGGAGATCTCGGCTCCAGAATCCAATAAGGCACAGTAGGTTTTGTCTTGACAAGTAAGTGGGACAACTGCCCTAAAGGCACCTGAATGTGGAAAATTTACTTAACATTCTACTAGACCATTCTCGATCTCCAAACTTGAGCAACCTGCACCTATTGGTTCTGAATCCAAGTCTCTCTCATACAAAGAATTTAAACAAGTCAAGAAGATGGGACAAGACTGAACATATTTATTGGATTCACTCAATAAATTGAAATGAACACCACCTAGACCAGGGGTGGGCAATAGGGTGGATCGATTTTACATTTTTTTCGATTTCCATATTCTAATAGAGACAAAAACTTGCGCATGCATGAGAAAATAGCCTCTGCAAAATCTTAGCTTAATAGGTAATCATCTTCTGCCCCCGGCAGAGCGATGAAAATCATATTTTAGTAGTCAAAAACATATTTTTCTTATAATTTTTAAAATATTTCAATATGCATCAAAATTATTCCTAATAACTATAAAGTCGATGAAAAAGACCTCATATGATCGTTTTTCCAAGCGCATTGTCCTACGTTAATATCTTTTGCCCCCGGCAACATCATCAAATGTTGAAAAAATAGGTAATTTATATACATATTTTCAGATCGGCTCTTTGTCTTAAATAATGCATTTATATATTTCCCATAGCATTTATATCGTTGCTTAGGCATGAAATAACACACACGCAAAATTTTATGACTCTAGGCTAGGGTTTAAAGGTCATCTCTGGTGAGTGCTGCCAGCAGCAGCTGCCACTGACGCGCCAGTCGAAAGGGTGGAGCCATTCGCATGATTGAAATGAAACTACAAAGGCCAGTTCAGTGGATCATATGCCTATTACACGGTAATGAATTATCACTGCGACACCTCATTCAAGACTTGGACGGCAAAACAACTGGGCCAATGGGCTTTACTGGACCAGTTGGAAAACAACTGAACGACTGCAAAAAACTTCCAATTACAGAATTCGATGCCATTCCATCTCCCGACATTGACATAGATGATGCCGAGTTGAGCACTGACCAAAAATATTTGTTAGGCATCTACAGAGCAGTGTCGAGCGGTAGCTGCTCTTCAGCTCTCGTGGCTCAAAATCCAGGTAAGATGGCGCATTCCAGGTGGCTGACAACAGCAAATAGATTTCTGTGCCTCTGTTTCAACCAGTGAACCCTCCAGCACCTTCAACGAAATTGTGCGATTCTTTATGACAGTTTACGCACCAATTTGGTTTAAGATAAAGAAAAACTCCAGTTTCACTGAGGGCGCAAAACATTTTTTCGAAATGATGCGTCTCTCTCAGACCATGCCTCAAAGATCTAAGACAATCGCCAACAAAGTCCTCCGTAGAAATTCTTTCTTTGCTCACCCAGAAAATATTTTGATCTCCATGCTACATGCCAATGAGCAACACATAAGAGAATTGGGATGGAGAAGAATATTAAAAGCACGATCAAAACAATCACCAGCGGGGGAAATTCAAGCCTTCGCCATGCCTGAGCTGCTCTACGATAGTCAAAACTATTACGAAATGATCAACTGGCAAACGGCTGAGGTGACCGAACCCCCCCCGTTACAAAAACAATACCTGATACCCGAATAAAAGAGTTTGTTGAGACGGGAGACCAGCCTGATGGACTGATCTCACTATTCCCTTGTCATACTCAAGTGGTCGAGAGACTCATCAAATTAGTAACCGAAGCCTCTGCCAATGTAAGTGGAATAGAAGAGAGGGACGGATTCATCCGCTCCCGTCTTCACTCCCGAACAAAAATTCCACGATTTGATTCTAAGAAAGATTACCGTATGTAAATCGACATGCAGCCAAAGGAAGGGTGGGTGGGGCTGGATAGGGTGGAACTCGACATACAGCCACCTCCTCGTGGTGAGTTCTGGGTTGCTAATTTTATAAAATTAGCAAGCGAGGAGCTGTACTTAGTACTTATCGTACTTATAACATTGCATTAACGTAATTATAATCCACATTTAGACTTTTCTCGGGGACAGAAGATATTACTCTAGAGTCATAAAATTTTGCGCGTGTTATTTCATGCCTAAGCAATGATATAAATACTATGGGAAATATATAAATGCATTATTTAAGACAAAGAGCTGATCTGAAAATATGTATATAAATTACCTGTTTTTTCAATATTTGACGTTGTTGCCGGGGGCAAAAGATATTAACGTAGGACAACGCGCTTGGAAAAACGATCATATGAGGTCTTTTTCATCGACTTTATAGTTATTAGGAATAATTTTGATGCATATTGAAATATTTTAAAAATTATAAGAAAAATACTTTTTTGACTACTAAAATATGATTTTCATCGCTCTGCCGGGGGCAGATGATTACCTATTAAGCTAAGATTTTGCAGAGGCTATTTTCTCATGCATGCGCAAGTTTTTGTCTCTATTAGAATATGGAAATCGAAAAAAATGTAAAATCGATCCACCTTAGTGGGCAACCTTTTTAAGTGAGCGTGCCAAAATCGTCAAATCTTTGATGCAAAATTTTCTCACGTGCCAACCAAAATTTTGGGGAACATATTATTATTTGGTGCCTTTTAAGTATTGGGAGAACCTTTTCAAATAATCAAAAATTACACTGGAGCGGTAAAATCAAAGAATATTGTAAGTCATGTAAGATTGAATAAATGTAAAATTTAGTGACGGAATTTTTACTTGAAGGTCGTTCTACCCTGTTGATAGCGTGGATATTTTTTATTAGCCTTTAAGTGTAATTATAGCTGCTATATACAGCCACACAATTTAAAAACGCAATTTTTAACATCAGCAAAAGAGTAAACAATAATTCTGATTTTTTTTTGTTTTTTATATATCAGATCAATCAGCCATAAGTTTTTTCAAGTTTTCCCAATACATTACAGTGCCCAATCTCATAATCGTTTTACTTGACTAAAGCACAATGAAAGAAAATAAAATTAAAGATATTCTTTTATTGATTCTTAATCCCTTATGAATAATACATAAAAATTACAGAGAAAATAAAATGTTATTTTACCTATATAATATATTAAACAGAAGTTAATCTTTACCATTTTTTAGCAGAAAACATTAAGTTAAAATATAAAACTCAGCGAAGAATTTGGATATTTATTTATTTAATTTTTTTTAAGGTGAGCCCGGAGAATTGTGTGCCGGAAAAAAGTCATTGGCGTGCCACGTTTGGCACACATGCCAAGGGTTCCCCACCCCTGACCTAGACACTGGACATGTACCCTATCTAGAAGTTCTGAGGGTTCTGTTACACGCTGATTCTTGACTTCAGGGTGGTAAATTAGAGGGTGTTCAGTACCAAAGTGCAATACAACATCCACTTGATACATCTCACAGAAAACTTTCAAGATCTCTGGCGATGCTGGCTGCCCTGGAATTGTCATAAGTCAAAGATGTTGCTTTTGCTTGCTTTTCAACTTGATTCCGTACTTTGTAGGATGACTTAGCAGTTCTTCCACCAACTGCTTTCGAAGAAATACTGGACTCAATGGAACTTCACGATCTAAGTCATGAACAAGAGCATACCACAAACACTCGATCAAGGAATCACCCCCCTCCGGCTTAAATCTTACAAGTAAGCCCTTGGGGAGTTCTGCTGAAATTGCTGTGGTGCCCTCTTCATGCTCAGCCTGGAAGTGTATGGATAACACATCTGCAGCTTGATTGTCTTTGCCTGGAACATAACGAAGCTCAAAATCAAACTCAGCGAAATCTTCAACCGTTCGAGCAAGCCTGTCATTGACTAATCTCATATTATGTAGATAGAACAATGCTTGATGGTCCGTGTTCAGAATGAACGGTATTCCGTACAGGAAGGCTCTGAAGGTCTTGACTCCCCAGCGCATCGCTGCTAGTTCACGCTCTGTAACCAAATATTTCTTCTGAGGACTAGAAAATGTCATTGATGCATGAGCAATGATTCAAACGTGACCATCCTGAACTTGAGTAAGACAGGCACCTGCACCAATGGCTGATGCATCCACCCACAAGTTCAACTTCTCTGCTGTTTCTCGATAATCAGGAAAAGCCAGTTCCACCTCATTTTGCATCTCTGCCTTGAGCGTCTCGAAGGATTCTTCCATCTCTGGTGTCCACTGGATAACTGAATTCCTTGATCTTCCTGTAAGTTCTGATAAGGGTTTAGCAACTGCTGAACACTGTGGCAAGAACTTCCTCTGGAAATTCACTAAGCCCAGAAATTCTTGAAGTTCCTTGATGTTCTTGGGCTTTGGGAAGTTCTTCACCTTCTCCATATACTCTGGCGATTTTGACAGTTCCACTGGAACTGACTATATGACCTAGAAATGGAACCGTGGACTGGAACCATCTACACTTTGGTGGCTTGATCTTGATACCATGTTCTTCTAAAACCTTGAGAACTTTTTCAACTAGCTGGAGATGGGCCTCGAATGGCTTTTCCATAATTAGAATGTCGTTGATATACACTAGAACCTTCTTCCTTGAAAATCCCTTCAGCACATTTTGCATTTCTCTCTGGAAGGCTGAAGACGCATTCTTCAATCCAAAACTGAGTTTCTTGAATCTCCAGTATTCATGAGAGGTCAAGAAAGCTGTATAATCTCGACTCTTCTCCTCGATCGGCATTTGATAATAACCCCAGACTAAATCCAGGGTGGTAAAGAACTTGACACCATCTAGACTGTAGACAGAGTCTGTCAAGTTTGCCATCGGGAATCTATCAGGCTTGGTTACCTTGTTCAGTTTACGGTAATCCACACATAAGCGTATGGACCCATCTGGTTTCCTAATTGGTACCACTGAAGCACTCCACGGAGATGTTGTAGGCTCAATAATTCCTAGTTGAAGTTCTTGACACTGATCATTGATGACTTGAGCAATCGGTTCTGGAAATCTCCTTGGTCGCTGAAATATTGGCGTGTCATCATATAACTCGATACGGTGTGGAGTCATCTGAGCAGTTCCCACATCAGAATCTCCTTGACTAAGAATGGCTTTTCTGGAATTAAGCAAGTTATAAACTTGAGATTTCTGGTGGGAATCCAGCTCAGGTAAGTCAATTTCTGAAGTTAGACGTTCTGGTGTCCATTCCGGAAGAGATGAGACCAATTCATGATTGTTCTCTGATTCCATACCTACACAATGTACTTGATGTGTCACTGTATCATTAGTGTCTTCTGGATTTGGTGTAGGATCGAATTCAACTAGAGTGTAAATGTGTCCCATCATGTCTCCTGCCTTGATTCTACCAATAGGTTTCCCTGTAGTGTAGACTAGAATGGAAGGGCAATCTAGATTTACAATCCCTGGAACACCTACCACTTTCTCTCCAAGATGCCTGCTTGAAACTGTCCCATCATAGAACCATTCCCCCGAATTTCTCAAACATGGACATGTACCACCATCATCTACTACTTGATGTTCCCACTGAATTTTTACTTCTACAGGTCCACAATCATTCACCTGCACACCTTCTACAGCCCAACACTTAACCTTGTAACAAATCCTTTTGCACTCTTCTCCATTTGTACCTAGATAAATTTCCCACGTAGAACCATTAGTGTTCTTCCCTGAAACCCGTCTACATGCTAGACTAATCTGTAATTTGTTGGCCTGCAGAAAATCTAAACCTAGAAAAATGGGATATTTAAAATCCAAAGTGGGAAAGATAAGAAACTTGAAAGGGGACATTACAATACCATGCAAAGAAACTGTGAGTAGGACTGAACCCATAGTTTCCCTCGAAGCATCTGGACCTACACCTCGAATTGTGGAAATATCTGTAGTATCTATTGGAATCCCAAGTTGTTGTGCCAGTTCACTGGAAATTAAGCTAACTTGTGCTCCCATGTCATTTAACCCTGGAATGTTAGTGTCTTGAAGGGTAACATCAATTGACAACACTTCTGCAGGTTCAAGTTTGGCAAACCAGATACCTCGAAAATGACCTCCTAAAATATCTGGACCATGAACCATCTCATCTACAATATCACACCTAGGTATTTGGGTTTGAGGTGTTGGTTCAGGTGTCCATGAAGATGCTAGAGGATTCAGTTCATTTCCAGTGGTTTTTGGATACTGCTGTTCTGAACTGGGTAATTCTGGATGTCCAGGGGTGGCATCATCACCCACCTCAGATGCTAAATCCATATTCTGGTTGGTATTCATCTGGAGAGGTTTTCTGTCATCTTTGGCTGGGATCTCATGATGATAGTCGGGTTCTTGAAGATTTCTTGAAGATTGGACTTCAGCTTCCAATGAGCCCCTGATCTCATTGGAACTGATTAGTTTCCTGATTGTTGTTGATTGTTATGGGTAGATTCATTATTTTGGTTTCCTTGAGACAAATTTTCTTGACCTTGTCTTCTAGAAGGGCAGAACATTCCTGGATGAGGTCCTTGACACAAAGGACAGCGGTAGGAAGGTGATGTCCTGGAGCTTGATTGTCATTGCTGCTGATTGCGAGGGCAATCTCGAACCATATGATCCAGACTACCGCACATCAAGCATGCTCCATTCCGTCTTCTGCAGTCCTGTTCAATGTGTCCCTTCCTTGTACACCACTGACATATCTCAACCTCTGTATCTTCTTGGGATCTTGACTGACTGACGAGTTTCTTTCACACTCCTGAGAACGTTGTTGTCCTCCCTGCTGATTTCGATCTTGAGATTGTCGACGATCCCTTCCTTGACGTTGACCTTGGGACTTCTGATTTCCATTTTTATTCCCAGAATTGAAGACACAGTTCCATTCCATTGTCCTTTTCATGACCTTGGTTGTTTCGATATTGGTTAGGTGTCTCGTGTCTGGATGACTCTCTGGAAGGCTTTGGAGCTGGAGGGATCTGCACCGGAAAACCTCAATGGTTTCTTGCCTTGGAAGGGATGGTCCATCACTTGAATGCATGGCCACAAAATCCTGAATGTTGGACCAAGTCACCTTCTTGTTATGCAGGTCTTGTTCTCATTGATGATCCGGGTCAGTTGTTGTGACAGCCCAGCTGGAACTGTCTCCAAGAACTTCCTCCTCAACTCCTTGCTTGTCTCGAGTGCTTTATTTGGGAAGGCCTGGCAGCCAGAGTCTCGAGTCTTGCAGCATATACATCTGGTGTCTCTCCAGGCTTCATTGTCGCGTTCTTGAATTCTGACACCTTGCCAGTTGTGAAGGTTTTCTTCATTCTCTTGTAGCACCAACAATCTAGCCTTCATCTCATCATATGCCACACTGCAACCCCCATAAGCATTATACAAATCCTGAATTTTCCTGTTAGATGTTTTCCAAGTGTTCCAGTCCAGTCTCTCCGTTCACAAGTAAACTTGGCTGAGCAATGACGTTCAAAAGCTTCTAGATATTCAGGAAAAGATCTTCCACTTGACACATCAAATTCATCAAGATCTGGAGCACTGGTAGGATAAACTCCTGGTGTCATCCTTGAACCATTGTTACTCTTGAAAGTGGAGGAATGCTTAGTACGTTTAACCTTCCTCTCAGCATCTGGGGGACTGGAGGTCTTATCTGAAGAACTGGAGCTGGTCGATCTATTGTGTTGTGTCTTGATGGGTTTAGGAGATGCCAGCTTTGTCTTTTCTTTCTTGAAGGTTCGTGTTCCTCTGCTGGTACCTTCTTCCCTGTTCGAGACATTCTCTACATCATCCAGATTCTCAAGCTCGGGGCATTGAGTCATGAGAATCTCCCTCTAGATTCAGCCTATCCTTCTGCTGCTGCTTCCTCATCAGCTGGTCCACCTGTTGCTGCCAATATTCATTCTGAAGATCCGATTCAGTCCACTTGAGAACCTGAAAAGCCCTGGCTTCAGGAAAGGTGTGTGCAATGTACACCCAGCAATACTTGAGGACCTCAGCTGAATATGGGCATACATAACAAGCAAGCAAGATTTTAGCAGACTGATCGTGAAGTAAACCAAATGTGGCTGGATGAGAAGAGCAGATATTACCCTCTGAATTGTTTAATAAAGAGAATCTGGAGGTATTGTCGATTCAAGGACCCTGGGTTGTACGTCCTGTTTAGGTGGATTACCACCAGTGCTACCACAAGAGGGGATATCAACTATCCTGTGAAAGGGTTGTTCGAACCCTCGACAATGCTCTTGTCACAAGGAAATCCTTGAAAGTAATGACCCTAGTCTATAAGGACAAAGGCTGAAAAAAAACTAGTTGGTAGAATTCTAAGGGTTTATTAGAAATTAACTTGAATTATTTACAAGAACTAGGATGGGTTATGAGCTTGAGCCTAGACAAGGCTTAAGATCAAGAAACGGAAATCCAAAAGCCCTGAAAGGGTATGCTATACAATGGTGCTTACGATTACAATGACAAAAATACTGGACAACAAAAATGGAATTACCAGAAGATGATAAAAAAATTAACCTATGGTACAATTAGACAACACAATAGACCTCACTGGACCTAACATCCTTAAGCTAGACTTGAGGTCAATCCAATCGCACCTATCTATTATAGTTAAGCCATGGAGAAGCAAAACCTGAAGCTATTGGTCCTAGAAATACCTTAACCTGCACACCATTATGCACAGGCAATGTCCGGTGTTTTCCTTGAATTTTCTTTTTCTTAGCAAATTGAGTTGGCAGGCTAGAACTTCCACAAGCGCAAGCTAACCATGACTTTGAAAAATGAGCCAGTTTCTAAAAATTGAAGGTGAAATTTACCGATACCAGAATCGAAAAACAAGATCAAAAAATTCCTCAAAATGGGTCTAAACAAAACTACTGAGCTAGCTGGGCATTAAGCAAAGCTAACTCCGTCAACATGGGGGTTGCACAGTGGCCAATCCTGAAATGGAAGAAAACAAGACGTTAGTTAAGACAACCCCACTACAATGTTATAATGACCTCTATTAACGGATTTTTCACTTAGCGGACAAGCCTCAAGAACATATCTTGTCCATTAAAAGAGGTATGATAGTAGTTGAAAAGTTTACTACGTGTAAGAATATTGTCTGTCTGTTACAAAACAAACGAGTAATGATGATTCCAGTCAGACGTTTGTAATGAAAAGAAACTGAGTATCACTTAGCAACTTTTGAAAATGGGCTACAATAATTTGTATGTACAATTTTGGAAAAAGGTTTACCTAAAAACATGAAATTTTGAAAAAGCATAAAATTTATTATTAACTTTATGGGTGTGCAACAAATAAAATTTTAAAAACAAAACTTTCATTACTGGTTAATAATTTTGTATGCTTTTTAGAAATATTTTGTCGCAAACTTTTTCCAAAATTGTATCACCAGTTGTATGGGCCATAAGGTAAGTGTGGTCCAGTGTATCCAGACTTCTGCAACCACCTGTGCAGTCACTTTAATACAAACAAACATTTTATTTCAGACTCAACAGATACAAACATTATATAAGAGGTCCATAGAAGATTAAGAGATAGTTGTCTGGAGCACTGACTAAGTAGGCCAGTGAATCACTGTGCATAATGAACATATAATTGCCTATGCCAATGCTTCCAGATTTGAGATTTATAAAATATATCAGAGACCAGTCCACTAACCATGGCTTCTATTATCTTATTGACTGACTCACGAAGCCTAGTGATAAATCTAAATACAAATTGTGAATGACACTGGCACCATTAAGCACCTTATTGACTATAAACAGCATACTGACACTAGAAGGAGCACCATTTATAAATCTTGGAGTTCTTAATAAACTCCTAAAAATATTATTATATGCAACATATAATTTTCTCAAATTATACATCCTGTAGTTCCACCACAAATGAGCTGTATACATTGGAGTACAAAAAGTTTTGAACAAAATCAACTTAACATCTAATGTACACCAATGAAATTTTCTAACCAATGTATTTCCTTGAGCATATAATTGTCTATATTGCCTTAAAATATCAGTCATCTGAAAGACTATCAGTTAGTATGTGGCCAAGATACTTAGTCTGGGTTACTTCTGACAGCACCATACCATTCAATTGAAATTCAGGAAATTTAATATATTTATAGGCCTTGGTCCTCATAATCATAACATTGAATTGAATTGAATAACCTTTATTATTAATAATAAAATAAATACATTGGCTTTACAATTTATAATGACATAAATAATTGTGAAGCTGGACTATTTATTTTATTTAATTTGGCCCTAAAGCTTTAGGCTTTACTGGGCTCTTATTAAAAATAAACAGCTAGTTATTATTAATTAATAAAAAATAAATAAGTAAGTATTATTAATATTTAAAGTATGTATTAATCTTAAATTATCATTATTGATATGACAAATGCAAGGTTATCATTGAAGGTATTATACCAATACCGTACAAAGAAACCAATATTATACATGAGAGATAAGAACTGAACAATCCCAAGAGATGTGTTTTTAATACTAGATTGCACACAAGAAATTAATAAACAGTAGTAATGGACATTAATCCTAGATTTTTGTTAGTAATTTAGTATGCCATTATTAATCAGGATTTCAACTTGGTTTTAAACAAATTTACATTCACAATATTTTTTATATTGGCATTTAAGTCATTCCATAGTTTCAATTCAATGAAAATGGGTAGTTTTTGAGATGAACACAATCTAAATTGAGGTATAACAAGCTTTGATCTATTTCTGGTCTGATACAAGTGGATTTCTTGGCAAGTTACAAAATATCTATTTACCCATTGTAAATTAATGATTCTGTTCTTACACTTGTAAATAAAAATAAAATGTACCAGTTTGATTACATCATTGAGCTTTAGTAGATTTAGCTCTTTAAATAATGCACTAGAGTGATCAAGGAAATCAGCATCAGATAATAACCTTATTGCTCTTTTTTGGATGAAAAAGATACCATTCAATGCATTGTTAGCAGAGTTTCCCCAAACAAGGGCTTTTAGCAGGATTATATTTTATGTCGTTAGCCTTCCCATGCCTTCAAAAGTGTGCTGAGCCCTTTTACAGATGGAGAAATAAGAACTAGATCATCTGCATATATCAGATGATTAACAATCATTGTACCAATATAGCAGCCTATTTTACAGGTGTTCAGCATAACAGATAGATTATCCATATAAACATTGAATAAGTAGGGGGATAATATCCCTCCCTGCCTGATACCATTGGTCACAGCGAAGGCTCTGAATTAACCCCACCCCATCTTACAATCATTGTCTGGTGATTATACCAGAATATTAATATACAGACCAAGTAACCAGGCACATTACGATTTACAAGTTTCATGAATAATTTGTCATGATTAACATGATCAAATGCCTTAGAGGCATCCAGGAAACACAAAAATCCATTAGCATCTAGTGTTTGGTATTTACATACCATTTCCTTCAAGGCATACACAGACATATCAGTACTGTGTTTCTTTTTGAAACCAAATTGGTTATCACTAGTATACAGGTAACATTCAAGTCTATTAATGAGTATACAGTATATTCAAACACCTTAGACATAATACTGGCCAAGGCTATTGGCCTATAGTTATCTTTACCGTTGATTTTACCCTTTTTATGTTTTAGTACTGGCACCAAAACAACGGATACCGTAACATTGTATCTGACAAAACACCATGTATGAGTAAACCTGTAAAGCACAAAGCTAACAGAGGCACTAATCTGTCACTACTAAATTTCAGATGCTCAGCAGAAATACCATCAATACCACATGATTTGTTACAATCTAAAAATTTTATGGCCTGTTTAGTCTCAAATACACTAACTCTTATCTCTGGACTATAGGTAACATCACAATTAACATTATTGTTCTTCTGTACAGAGTTGAATAACTCACTGTAGTATTCCTTCCATAATTTGACTATATCCTCAGTCCCAGTTACATTTTCAATATTAGCAGGGAGAGACATTGCACTATTATTCATTGTTTTTAATTCTTCCCAAAAGTTTCTGGGGTTCTTACTGGCAACCTTTCTAGCCAGAGCATCCCTGCTTAACTCATCCTCATGATTTTTTATATACCTTAATGCAGTGGTTCCCAAACCGTGCGCCGCGAGATGTAATTAGGTGCGCCGCGAAAGAGCAAGATTAGTAAGTACATACAATTTTTCTGTATTTTTAATTATCTATATTTCTACTTTATGCTATGCTAATATGTATAAATACCTCTTTTGAATAAATTTTCGAATTTATGTACAAAGTGCGCCAAAATATTTTTACTTGTTCTAAAGTGCGCCGTGAGTAAAAAAAGTTTGGGAACCACTGCCTTAATGCATACTTGAACCTGGCATTAGCCCTCTGTTTTTGCTGTAATACAGGGCCTTGCCTTGGCTTCCCTTGTTCACACCACATTAAAAAATCATCTCTGGATGCATTATGAAGTTCAGCCACATAATCGCTCCAGCCAGGTCTACATATATAATTTTTTCTCCTAAAGGTATTTAAGTCTAGGCTAGCATTATTGAGAGAAGAATCAATTTGTTTATACATGTCTTTAAATTCCAAAATATGTGTTTCAATTCTACAGTTTATATCCTGACAAGCTAGAGCATCATTAGGGATAGATATATTACTTAGCAATACGTCAGACTGTTATTTGCCCTCATCATCAACTTTGGACCAGTCTAACTTTGCTTTACGTGTATCATTTACCTGTGATAGCATTGGAATACAATTAATGTCAAACTCAATTAATAGGGACATGTGGTCGAAACTAGCATAGGAGTACAAAACTGCCATATTCAGAACTGCCTGATTTACATCAGGTGTACAAATACAATGATCCACTCATGAGGTGGTGTGCCAACTATCACTAACATAAGTAAAGCTATCACCAGGAAGACTACACATGGATGAAAGGGTCAAGTTATCTTCACAGGAGGCTTTTAAGTGGTTGCTAAACAAAGAATTATCATTAAGCACATTAGCATTAAAGTCACCAATAATAGCTACACATGTCATATCAACTCATCAATAATACTACTGACCAATGTTCCCTCTAAGGTGTGCGCGTGTGCGCGCGCACACGAGTCGTGAAACCCACGCACACAGCAAAATAAAATGCGCACAGGCTCAAGCGTATCATGCCCATTTGGAAGACAGGTTTCCTGAAAATGAAGTAAAAGAATGGTCTGCCTTTGATTGCTCGGTTATTTTACAGAAAGACTTTGACTTTGGCATTGAGCATGTTAAAGTTTTATGTGCAAACTATGCAGATTTTCTTGGTGAAAGTTCTACTATAATCGAACAGTACAATGATTTTAAATTTGTTGTATGCGAGAAAATAAAAAGTAAGCTGGTTAAAAACTTTGATGATATGGTGACATTCGCCCTCCAAAATGAACAATTTTGTGACCTTGCTAAAAAAGTTGATGGATATTGGGGGAACTTTCCTAGCATCTAGTGTGGACTGTGAGTGTAGCTTCAGTTTAATGAATTCTATAAAGGACAAATTAAGAAACCGCTTGAAAGAAAATCATTTGGACATGCTCATGCGAATTAAATGTTACCTGAAGGATGACGGATGCATTAATCTTCATAGAGTTTATTTGGAATGGGCAAATGCTAAAGATCGTAGGGAGAAATCTCAATCATACTTAAATGAAAGGCACTTTCATTTAATGTTATTTTGATTATATTTTATTTTATTGAATTTTATTATTTTTTATTTTATTCCTATTTTGTGAATGGATAAAATCATGTATTAATCTTGATAGTCTATTTTAAATTGCTAAATGCTAAAAATTGTTTTGAGAAATGATAACTAAAATAGTCATTTTTCAATTAATGTTATTTTTATTTTATTTCTTTATTTTGTTGAATTTTATTTTACTATTTTTTATTTTATTCATATTTTTAGAATGGATAAAATGTTTTCTTTTTTAAGAATTTATAATATTGTAAACAGTTTTTTAATATCCATTTAATAGTACCGTAATGATGAAGCTATCACCTTATGGAAATAATATTTATTAAGTATTTAATATTTATATATATTTCATTTTGAAGATAATAGCGCTCAGAAAAGTTTGCACAATTTTTCACCATGAATCTAAATGTATGCACAACGAAAATTTCTTGCGCACACGGACTAAAAAAAATTAGAGGGAACATTGCTACTGACCTGCCCCAATTTAATGAGGGAATCTTCTCCATTATCAACTGCCTGAAAAGGCATATAGATACACAGAATTACAAATTTTTTATTGTCTACACAAATTTCTATCCCAGTTAGCCAGTTCAAACCAAGTTTTAATTCACTAATATATTTCCCATACCCCATCCTCCATAAAATAGCTACCCCACCAGGTGGGTGTCCTGCAAGGAGACCATCTTGTTTATTTCTGGCCTCCCCTATCCCATGAAAGTTACTGGACAGGTTATTCAGGTCCTTTAAGTCCTGTTTCCTGCAGACAGAGAATATCAGCATCCTCTAACAGCTTATCAGTTATGATCCACCTGTGTTTGTTGTTATTGCCTAAGCTTAGGCCTCTACATTTATAAGAGATTACCTTGAATGTTGCAATTAGGAAGATACAGGAGTTCTGCCAGCCATCAGTACATGTTGAATTCCACTTATACCAGGCACAACAGTTACAGCACTAGACCCAGCTGGATTTTCCTCCACAGTACGCCGCATGATGTCTCCATAATTACCCTCTCCAGCACTTGCGAGAGGGGCTGCAGGTGTTTTTTGTTCCCTTCTTCTCATAGAACAGCTGTACATATACCCATTCCGGCCATACTGCTGGATCCATAAATACCCCTGGATCATCACACTGCTGTAACTTGAAAGGAACTGTACGTAGTCCACCTGGAGTCACTTTTCCTACATGTAACCTGAAGGTTCACTTTATCTTCCACAAATGCCTGCAGCTCCTCGGCATCAATTTCGGTAAATCAGTTTCTTATAAAATGCATAAACTGTAAATCTTCTAATGTTTCATTTCATCTCATGGGCGTCTGGAGGTGGGGGCAAGAGGGGGCAGTTGCCCTCCCTTGGAAATTTGTGTTTGCCCACGCAACGACTTCTATAATTCTACTGCAGCTCAGTCAGTGTTTCCACATTCAAGGAAATGTCATTTACTTTACCTTTACTTTACCAAAGTGCCGTGTCGTTGAACTTAGAAGTGTTAAATAAACTATACTGAAAGATATAGTAATGGAATTATTTGCAAAGATCATTATATTGAGTGTTTTATTTATTTTTTTCTCTCAAAAACCTTTTGGTCAATTTCACTGAAACTTACACGATTATAGTTAATCATAGTATCATATAACATATAAAAAATGGACTTGACTGGTAGAAAAAAAATGCACTGTGACCACTACAAGTAAAAACCATCATCTCCCCTTATCATAGCCTGCTTTCGGTGCTAAATTTATGTACTTAGTATTACTAAGTACATAAATTTAGCACCAAAAGCAGGCTATGATAAGGGGAGATGATGGTTTTTACTCGTAGTGGTCGCAGTGCATTTTTTTTCTACCTAATAAAGAACTAATAAGAACTAAGAACTAATAAGTTAGTTTTGCCCCCCCTTGCGAAAAATCCTGCGGACACCCCTGTCTTATTCAAACTTCCATGCATTTGTCACCAGAACACGCCTAATATTTTTTCTTACCTGCATGTGTAGTAGGCCAAAATTTTCTTATGACTTCTTGCTGGTTCTCAATTAAAAGCTAATTTAAATTTTGTGTCAATCTGAATTTTATTTCTTCAGATTAGGTTACATGCGTGGCTAGCCACCTATTTATTTTTTTATTGTGTAAACTGTAAAAGGTTGATTAATTTCCTTGTCAAGGGTATTAAAAGTTTTCTTTTTAAATACACTTATTATACCCCTGCCAAAATAAATATTGAGGGGCCATTCTGGTTTGTATTTGTCCATTTATCCCACTTTCTCGTTCGTACCATAACTTTTGAACCATTCAACATAAAATGATGAAACCTCGTACGTGTGTGAAACATCACAAGGCGATGTGTCATAAGTAAGAAGTGGGTCCTTACAACAGAAATTAATGTCACAGATAGAGGTCAAAGAACAAATGGAGGTTTTCCGTGTCCATGCCATAACTTTTGAACTGCTGAATTGATGGCACTTCATACAATTATGGATCATCACAAGATCATGTGTCTAAGCAAGAATCGAGCCGCTGCTTGATGTTCCGATATAGTTCTTGTAATATTTTTGTTCCCACTTCAGTTTGGCATATTAGTTTGATTATTAGCTGTACTAAGAAATGTAATTTTAAATTGATATTAAATACTCATGATTTAATATCAGATTTATATTTTTTACAGACTTGTTAATTGCCAAGTTTTAAATTCTTTAATAAAACCTTAATTTTGCATCTCAGGTATAATTTTGTCATGGAACATCAGTGGAAAATTTGACGAGAGTTCTATTTTGAGTTACCAACTCTTTTCTTATGAGGAAACCAAAGCCACGCCCTGTACCGACACTTGGCAGAAGATTGGCAGTGTAAAGGCTCTGGAATTACCTATGGCATGCACGTTGACGCAAGTGAGTTAAGTCGTGACCGTTTTGTTCAGGGACTTTTAAAAGTTGCGATTAAATTATACGTTGATAATAAAAACCCACTCTAATAGACAGAGTTTATTTCCACAACAGTTTCGATGCCCACTGGCATCCTCTTCGGGTGGATACAGAAAAATGAATGAACCAAAAACAAGAGGGAAAACAGTCCAGGGACCATTAAGAAATTTGCACCTAGGTTAGATCCCGTTCTCCCGACACTGGAAGGGCATTTTTATTAAATGGACCCGCTTATAAGTACATTCGCACAAATTTAAAACTATCTTTTTGTTCTATACATACAGATTCTATTATTTTTTACATAATTATTACATTTATTATTAAATTTATTACATTTAATATTGCATTATTATTTATTACAGAAATTATAAATTTATTATTACATTGTTGTTTATTATACAGAAATTATAAACTGAAAAACGAATGAAAAAGGCGAGAAGGAAACAATCCAGAGACCATTAAGAAATTCACACCTAGGCTAGATCCCATTCCCCCGACCCCAGAAGGGCATTTTTATTAAAGGGTCCCGCTTATAAGTACATTCGCACAAATTAAAACTATCTTCTTGTTCTATACATCCAGATTCTATTATTTTGACATAATTACTGCATTTATTATTGCATTTACATTTTTTAACATTTATTATTATTACCTTTACACTAATTATTACATTTATTTTATTACCTTTATTATTACATTTATTGCATTTATATTTATTTCCACATTTATTACTTCCATTATTACATTTACATTTATTATTCCATTTACATTTTATCAGGGGGGAAAAAAAAAAAATGAATGAACCAAAAGTGAGTAAGGAAACAATCCAGAGACCTTTAAGAAATTCACACTTAGGTCAGAACCAGTTCACCCGACTCCGTAAGGGATTTTTTGACCAAGAATCTCATTAAAGGGTCAAACTTATAAGTACCTTCGCACAAATTAAAATTATCTTCTTGTTCTATACATACAGATTCTATTATTTTCCTTTTGACATAATTGTTACATTTAGAAAGTACCTTACTTGATTCCCAATCTATAACATGATTATTTTGGTTGGCGTGATAAAAAATGGCATTATTAGTATTACAACTTCTGAAGGCATATTTGTGTTCTTTAATACGGGTTTCAATATTTCTTCCAGTTTCTCCTACGTATACTAAATCACAACTTTTACAGGGAATGCTGTAGACACAGGCTTGTTCCTGTTTTGCAACGTTATTCCTAACCAATTTACTTTTCACGGTAGATGAATATTTGAATGCCAAAGCAAACTTAAAATCTTTCATCAACGGTTTTACTCTTTCTAAGCCGGCAATGTAAGGCAAACTCACATATTGTTTTTGGTTAACTGAAGGTTCCCGAGGGGCATAAAAAGATTTTCTGGCTTTAAAATACGCCTTTCTGATAAACCATTCAGGATATTTTAAATCCTTAAAAATGTTCCAAATCTTTGAATTTTCCGGGTCCAGCAAATGTGGGCTACAAATCCTGAGTGCTCTTAGAAACATCAAAGAAATAATTGAGCTTTTAACCCCTTCATCATGATATGAAAAATAATGAATGTACGGATTACAATGAGTAGGTTTTCTATAGACCGTGAAATTGTTGTGGAAATAAACTCTGTCTATTAGAGTGGGTTTTTATCATCATATTTTGACCTTCATGTAGAAAAAAGAAGTTTTTTGCATAAATTATACGTTGTTTGCTAATGAACTTTGGTTTTCTAGGTCACGCGGAAGCGCTGTTCATTCTGCAAATAATAATCAAATATAAAATTTCAAAGGGCAAATATTAATTACAATTATGTTTCACAAGTCGAAAACCTCTTTCTGAAAAGTATCCCATAATAACCCATTTCCCAATTTCTATTGGGTGGACACAACACTTGAACTCGGAACTTAAAACGCTTGAAACAGTTACACTCACACTGATAAAAAGGGATCACCACCGGGAATAAATTACCACCTCAACATTAGGGATCCAGTGTTATCCTTTTTGACAGTGTTGATGGTATATCTCTAGTGGTACATTAGGTGAAACCAACCAACCAAACCAAAGTTTAAGATTCTCTGAGAGATTGATGACACATTTCTTAACTAAAATTAATATTGTACTAATTATTACCAAAGTTGTACAGACTTCATTTATAAGAAAAGATATTTCGAATGTTAAATCCTGTAAGATACTCCTTCGTACCTGAGTTGCAGTAGTCCTTTCCACTCACTAATGTCGAGTATTTTCAGGTAAATTGTTTGGCATACTTCTCTACATCAGGCCAGACTAAACTCAGCATATCATAGTGCAGTATAAGCACTAGAGAAGTCTGATGTACAGTTTAGGAGAAAAGTTTGCCTACAAAATTTCTAAAATTAGTGATTTGTGTGTTGTTTCTGAAATTTTACTACTGTCATCAAAAAGAATGAAATATCTAGGGAAAAGCAGGATGTTACAAATAAATAGTTTTTCATCGTTTTAGAAATCTTGTTTCTAGATGAACTTTTTTCCGAAAGTGTTTATATGGTTTATATTGGTTGCTTTAAGCTCTTTATTTTATATACAGGGTGTACATAAAGTCAGGATCTATTTTTGTGAAGCACTTGGAAATTATATGGAATTCAATTATAAAATGATAAAGTGGTAACATTTATTAAATAATTAAGAGTAGGATTCGACTTGACGCCCATCAGTATTCCTGCACAGCTCAAATCGTTCCGCAGCATTTCTAAACACATTCTGGAGCATTTGCGGGGTTACGTTATCTGCAGCAGTTCGTATACGTGTACGTAAGTTTTCAAGACTCGTAATCTTCGTCTGATAGACGTGCGATTTGATAAAGCCCCATGCAAAGAAATCTAAAGGGGTTAAATCTGGTGATCTCGCTGGCCAAGGTCTGTTGCTTCCGCGTCCGATCCAGCGATTTAGAAAACGTCCATTTAGATAATCCTGAACAATTTTGGCATAGTGACAAGGAGCACCATCATGTTGATAGACGACGGTACTAACAATCCTATCCCCGTCGTCTATCAACATGATGGTGCTCCTTGTCACTATGCCAAAATTGTTCAGGATTATCTAAATGGACGTTTTCCAAATCGCTGGATCGGACGCGGAAGCAACAGACCTTGGCCAGCGAGATCACCAGATTTAACACCTTTAGATTTCTTTGCATGGGGCTTTATCAAATCGCACGTCTATAAGACGAAGATTACGAGTCTTGAAAACTTACGTATACGAACTGCTGCAGATAACATAACCCCGCAAATGCTCCAGAATGTGTTTAGAAATGCTGCGGAACGATTTGAGCTGTGCAGGGATACTGATGTGCGTCACGTCGAATCCTACTCTTAATTATTTAATAAATGTTACCACTTTATCATTTTATGATTGAATTCCATATAATTTCCAAGTGCGTCACAAAAATAGATCCTGACTTTATGTACACCCTGTATAATCAAAATTATTATCTATTAGTACAGACAGTAAAATTGAGATCCTTCTCCCCATTCCTCTTCCGCGAATGAACATAATAAAACTTAAATAATTTTTATTTTGTAAGAGTTGAAATAGTGTCGTAGTTGAGTTGAATGCGTGTCAGTATACTGTAAATGTACTTACCCGGCCTCCGTAGGATGTGAAGTCGGGGGTTCAATTCCCGATGGTGCTGGTTGTTGTTAATCCAGTAGTTAGCGCATAGACTGCATTGGTGTGGACTGCGCGCTGCGCCAGTATCTGGCCCTCTTCAGTCAGTGGCGGATTTAAGGTGCGCGGGGCCCTAGGCCGGTTGGAGTGCGGGGCCCCAAACTACGCAAAGCTAGCTTAATTAACTGAAATGAAGATTTACACCCCCATCCCCCAGTGGTGACCTTACGGGGCCCTCAAATCAATGGGCGAGCGAAGCGTTAAAATAAATTTACTTTTTAAACAATATTCAATTTATTGATAATTAATTAGCCAAATGACCATTTCATAGTTGAACATTACACATTTGTTTTTTTGAAGCTTAACAATAAAAAATAACTATAATAATACACCATTAACAAAAAATAACTATAATAATACACCATTAACTAAAGAGAATACCACTTGACTGACATGCAAATGATGCAATGAGTGGGTTTTGTTTATTGCAGGCAATTTGTACGGTACACAACTATTTCTCAGTCAAAAAAGATTTTTTTCTAGCCTTCTTACTTGCAAACTGTTTGATGACATCAGTAAAATCAAGCACCCTTAATTTCTCATGCTCAATGCTCAACAGGGTGAGTGAAGACAAACGGTCCTGCCCCATGGTGTTTCTTAGATAATTCTTGACTAGTTTCATCTTGGAGAATGATCGCTCCCCAGTGCAGTTTGTGACAAACATGCAGAGATAGAGTCGTAATACAATTTCAACATTAGCAAATGTTTCTACCATGTCATGTCTGTGAATTATCTCATACATTTCTAGTTCAGGACTTTTTGCAGCCTTTGCACCACCTGATGAAGGAGCACTTTCAGGTGAATCTCTTGGAATGGATTTCATAAGGTGTGCAAACTGCAAAAGCTCCGACTCCAATCCAGCCTCCAAGTCCTTAGGATATGAAGACACAAGCTTTTCAGCAGATGCTTTAAGCTCAGTGTTCGTTTTGTTTGAGATTTCTGATAAAAACCCAAATTTCTCTCGAAGGTCGCTGTAAGCAGCAATGCGTTGTTGTAGGGCAGCACAGAGCTTGTCAATGATGGGCAAGAATGCAGTCACTCTAAACTTGTCTCTCCCTGTCAGCATAACATCCTCCGCGGAGTCTAGTTCATCGTGGTGACGCTTGCGCTTCCTAATACGCTGCGTGTCGGCGTAGTATGCATCATTACTCGTCACATCACAGGGATCACACTTAGCCATAGCTTTTGCTTCAAAGTCATCGAACTGGGATCTCAGGTCTTTAGCAAATTGTAAAAGAGACTCTAGCAGTGTGACAGCTGTGTTGAGGGAGAGCCCAGATTTTTGCAGCTGGATACTGCTACTCTGAAACCTTTCCAATACTGTATCCCAAACTTCAAGAAGAATCACTGTTTCAAGTTTTTTCAAACCTTTGAGAAGACCACTTGCTTCAGCTCTTGTTTCAGCTGGCTGATTCTGATCTGAGAATAACTCTTCCAGAACAATGATGTTTTCTTTGTGTGCTCTACTGAGAGCAGCTACAGTATCTGCTCGTGCTGACCAACGAGTGTCTGAAAGTATTTTATCAACTTTCAACTTCTTATCTTTATTAGTCTCTAGTACCTCACGGTGTCTCCTCCAACGATAAGTAGATGCAACAAGAAAGGAGTACATATTTTGTACCAGAGCAAACAATGACACTGCAGCAGGACAGCTTTCTGCAGCACACTTAGCCACCAAGTTTAAGGAATGAGCCATACATGGTATGTACTCAGCTTCACTACACTCATTCTTGATTATCTGTTGGGTCCCCAGATATTTACCAGACATGTTGCTGGCATTGTCATAGGACTGTCCTCGGCAGTCGATAACTGGAATGTTCTTCTCTTTAAGAAAATCAAGAACAGTTGTAGCAATATCTCTGCCAGTGTGGCTTAGCATGGGAATAAACTGCAAAAACCTTTCAACTGGACCTGTAGTAGGCAGTACATAGCGGATTGTAAAAGTAAGTTGATCCATGTGTGAAATATCAGGTGTGGAGTCAACAGAAATTGAGAAGTACTTTGCTGTTTTTACTTCATCTGTTATTGAGGACATAACCTTTTCTACCATTATTCCAATGACTTCCTGAAACATAAAAACATAAAAAACAAACTATTTACACTTGACCCTAGGTTTAGTATTAATTAATACATGTGTGAAATATCAGGTGTGGAGTCAACAGAAATTGAGAAGTACTTTGCTGTTTTTACTTCATCTGTTATTGAGGACATAACCTTTTCTGCCATTATTCCAATGACTTCCTGAAACATAAAAACATAAAAAACAAACTATTTACACTTGACCCTAGGTTTAATATTAATTAATACAGTTTAATTAATTAATTAAATACAGACACTAAACAGTTGTTCGGGTGAAAAAGTCGCTTTATGGGAAAAGTCGCCAGCCCCCACCAGTGGCGACTTTTTCTTTAAATATGTATAAAATGTATTTATTATGAAATCTAAGCTAAACTGACCTAACCTAGCCTAAGTACGTTTCATATAAAAAAATTAATTACATTAATTTAACATTTTTCAACTTATTTATGTTATTATAAAGCTGACTAAAACTCCCCCATCCCCATTTATTGACTGGCGACTTTTTCGAGATACGACTTTTACCATTACTTACCACTAAACACACTCACATGTGCACTCCACAGCGGCCTGAATAGAACTAAACTCCCGCCAGCAAAGAGAGTGATACCATAATTATCACTAATCATTAATCAATTGTATTATTTATAGTGGAATCCAACATTATAATTATATGTGACGGCGCGGGGCCCTCACAGGCGCGGGGCCATAGGCCATGGCCTACTCGGCCCCCCCCCCCCCTAAATCCGCCACTGCTCTTCACTCTTATTATAACTACTTAACCATGTTTTCCCTTAATCTGGCTTCTTTCTTTTTAAAGTTTTCTTATAAGTGCCTTAAATCTGATGACCATTCATTGATCGAGCGATTCCAGTTCAAATGCGGCAGAGTTTACCATTTCGCCGTGAGAGGGACGACGAAGAAGGGAAGAATCGGCCCATTCTCTCAACCCAAGAGTCTTCGTATGCCGCTCAAGTGACCCTTGATCAGGAGTGTGAAGTAAGGGTACTTGGCTCAACTCGGATGGAAGGAGGAGGCTGAGTATCGAGCATGTGGGTGCGTGATCCGTGGAAATCAGGAGAAATGAAGAAAGAATTCCAGGAAAGTATAAAATACAAAAATAAAATACAAATGATTTTTAAGAACTAGTGCAAAATAAATTAGGTTGTAAGAGTAAAACTTAATGTAGAAAATAAGTATTTAGTGCTACCTGAACTATAAAAACTCAATGTATGGTGTTGCGCGGCACACTCGAAGCTATTTTTTGTGTGAAAATACTAGTGACATTGTGCATGGATGAAAATAAATAATAATAATAATGTGTTATTTAAATATGTACTGAATAAATTTTCTTAATTTAGTCGCTAGTGTGATCGCTCAGTACAGTAGTTAGAGGCACTGTAAATGATTTCATAGTTTTAATTTTTGGGTGTTCTACCCGATATTAAGTTTAACCATTTTTGTAAGTGTTCATATAAAGGTCGTAATTCAATTGCATTTTAGATCTTATTTAAATAAGTTAAGATTTAATATATATATACAGGGAACGCAGACCCGGGTAGCGGGGCTGGTTCTGCTACTGCCCATTCGAGATGTTTTGGCCCTCTGCCTGATTCACTTTTCATAAACTGTAACATTCGTGACCTTTCCTCAAATTTTCAATCTGATGAACACTACCTCTCCTCCTCTAAACAGCAGCATCTCTTTCTCGCTGAAACTCGGGTGTCTGGGACGACTGGCAGCAACCCCTTTTCTGTACCCTCCTACTTTCTCTATATTCAATTTCATTCCAAAGGTGGATGTTGCGTATATGTACGCAACGACCTAACTTGCTCTCGTATTCCCAAACTTGAATCCTCCGAATACGACTTGCATGTCAATCTCAAACTAAATACATCTGTGTTGTATAAAATATCCAGAGAAAAGCAGGATGTTGCAAATCACTAATTTTTCACATTTTAGAAATCTTGTTTCTAGGTGAACATTTTTCCAAAAGTGAAGTGTGTGTGTGTGTGTGTGTGTGTGTGATATATATATATATATGATGCAAACCCACAAGGAAAAAGAAAAACGATTCCAATGCCTTTTGTGTATTCAGAGCTACACCTCGTCAGGGAATGACGTCATTCCCTGACGAAGTGTAGCTCTGAATACACGAAAGGCCTTGGAATCGTTTTTCTTTTTCCTTGTGGGTTTGCATCATTCATTCATTTCACGTGTTTGTGAAATTCATCATCATATATATATATATATATATTTTTTTTTTTTTTTTATTTTATTGGGGTGGTTTAACCTCCTTCGCAACATCTAAGGTCATATGACGGAAGGGACCTACAGCTTTACGTGGGATCCGAACCACGGGTCGCTACATAATCTGGGCGCGGAGGACGGTCTCCTATCCAACTACTACTGAGACCCAATATATATATATATATATATATATATATGAGAGGAATCATCGCACGGAACATTTGAAAGGTTGAAAGGTATATATGTACTGTATATATATAATGCTTTGCCATTGTCAGCCATTACTTGATAGTTTCTTTGTCTTTTTATTTGTGAAATCTTTGACACTTGTGTTGCCGTCTTGTTCAGTTTGTTAAAAACGTCTTTTTGTGAAACTTCTTAATACATGGAGTTTCATCACAGAATTTCTTGAAGCGATTTACACACACACACACACACACACACACACACACACACACACACACCACACACACACACACACACACACACACACTCACTTTATCGATTATTTTATACTATTCTATAATATCCAAAACTCTTTCACTGCCCACTTTCAATTCTGTCGCACTCGCCTTTCGATGAAATCTCAATTTTAGGAAATTTCAAGGTTCACTGCCACCTCTGGTTTTCCTCCCATTTCAGTGACATCCCTGACGAACTAGGTTACAATAATGGAGTACAATTACGAGTACAAGTTAGAATTATAAGTACACTAAACTTCCGCTATTTCGTGATTCATAATTCGTTATGTCGGGCTGTTTCGTGATTTTTTGGCCGTCGTGATTTTCAGTAATTCGATTAGGCCAGAATCCCGAGGGTCACGAATTACTGGGAGTTTAGTGTAGTTATAATTCTAAATTGTACTCCATGATATGGTAACTTTATTCCAACTGTCTTGGACATGTTCTTTGGATACTGATGATATTAGCAGGAATTTCCCTATTATGCTTAGTCACTTTGCCTATTACCAACTTTAACTGAAATGTTAGCCTATTTATACATTTTGTACTATTTATTTTGTTATACATTTTGTGCTATTTTCCTATTTAAACTTAATGCATTCATTAGTGGCCCATTAATCACGTAAAACACTATCAAATTAATAATGAATGACAACGCATTCTATTTCACGTTGCGCTTGACATCTGTTAAAAATCTCTTTATTGGACGTATCAAAAATGCTTCAGATAGTGTCAAAAAGTCTACCGGACTGAATGAAATCGCTTCTTAAAATGCAAAAATTTCTAGGAAAAACTTGCAGAGCCTCACTTTGCTCAACCCCTAGGTACACCCAGCTGCCGATCCCCGGTTCTCGTACAGCTGAGGGATAAACGGGCACCCTGCTTCTGACCCTCATTTAGCTTACATTTCTGCTCGGAATCATGCAAAATCTGTCCTTCGACTCCAAAAATTACTTCATCAGACAAAATGTTTCGCGTGGAATGGCTATGATGCACCTGACCTCTGATCTTTCTACTACCTCTGATTGGGTCAGAGAAAACCTTTAGCTTTCAATGCCTCAAAAACTCAATTCCTCCATCGGTCCACTCGTCACAGTCTTCCACACGACTATCTCCTTACTTTCAACAATACATAACTCAATTCTTCCTCTTCTCCTAACATTCTTCGCGTTTCCTTTTCTCGTGATCTTTCCTGGGAACATCATCATCATCATTATATATATATATTATAAAATTATAAAAAAGATTCTGCCAGAACCCTAAATTTGCTGTACAACAGGTCTTTTAGACTCTTACATAAATTACCCCCAAGATGCTTAGCTTCGCAAATGTTTGCTACCCGCAATGTCCCGAGCTTCCCGGAGGTAACAAGACGTGCTCAATGCAGTCTAATTCAAAGAATTAAAAAATCAAACAACCCGATCATCCAAGCTATCCATGAGTCCTGCCATTTATCCTCTAAGCTATGGACTTTTTGGTACGAAAACGTCTGTCTGTAGCTCCACTTAACTTCGACATTACAGTATTATTTCTAATCAATTGTATATATTTCTATCCTTAGTATATGAACTGTCATTGTATTAATAATATTTGTCATATGGACTATAGTCTGCCAATAAACCTTTTCATTTTCATATATATAAAACAGCTTCTAAGAGGTTAGATGTGCTGTACCGGCTCTGCTTTTTCTTCACCCTCACTCAGTTGCTGCCTCTGTACAGGGGTCTCGTTCGCTATGGGTATGGGATACGTTTCTCGTGTGTGGCTTGGCTCAACCCACACAGCTCTACTTGACTGGCTGGAATCAAAGGCTTTTCGTCTCATCAATTCCCCGCCTCTTACTGACTGTTTTCAATCCATTTTTCTTCTCCGCAATGTTGCTTCACTCTCGCTTTACAATCGCTATTTTAATGGACACTGCTCTTCTGAACTCTCTAACTGCATGCCTCCTCCTTTAAGAAGAGAATACGGGACCAGACTTTCTACACATCCTCATTCCTTTTCTGTCCAACTCTCGTACAAGGTTAATTGATATTTTCAATCTTTCATCTACTCAACCGGTGAACTCTACAACAATCTTGCTCACTCCATCTTTCCCCCTGCCTATGACCTCCAATCTTTCAAGCGCAGAGTGTCCAGGCATCTCGAAAACCTTGGATCTTGATTTTAACTCTCATTCCTCTCTCGGGGTGGGGGGCATTTTTGTGGGCATTCGCCCTTAGCCCCTCCTTCCTGCATAAATATACAGGGTGAGTCAAAAGTCTGGAAATATAGGAACTATGCTTTTCAATGCAAATATATATATGTATATTTGCATTGAAAAGCATAGTTCCTATGTTTCCAGACTTTTGACTCACCCTATATATATATATATATGCGTTGCCGTTGATCAAGCTATTACTTGATCTTTTTTTTTTGTCTGTGAAATCTTTGACACTTGTGTGCTGTCTTGTACAGTTTGTTAAAACTTCTTGTGAAACTTCTTAACATTTGAAGTTTCATTACAGAATTTCCTGAAACAATATATATATATATATATATATATATATATATATATATATATATACAGGGTGGTGCAAAAGTCTGGACCCATAGGCAATTTACTATATAAAAAATATCTTTCGATTTTTATAATCAGTGGTTTACGTTAACAAACCAAGAACAATACAGGCGCTAAAGGATAACATCACAACAGAAATTGAAGCCATAAGAACGAATATTACTCTGCTTACAAATGTGCAAAGGTCTTGTGTCAACCGAGTAGAAAAATGTTTGGAAGAAGATGGACATCAATTCGAACACTTATTGTAAATTCTGAACTAGAACGTTAAATTTAGCATAATTTAGTCACTGGTGTATGGTTAATTAAATTTCACTTCATAATAAACTTCCTGCAGGCCACACTTTTTTTCCATATAAACCTCCTATGGGTCCAGACTTTTGCACCACCCTGTATATATATTAGTGGTGGGCCGGATGTCAGTTTTTCAACATCTGCGGATGCGGATCTTTAATTTCAATATCCGCGGATGGGGATATTTAGTTAATCTATCAATATAATATAGAATTATGAATACATGACATAATTTTTCAAATTTCATGATATTACTATTATGGCAGGCAATGCATAAGAATTAAAATTAATATTAATGTTTTCATTATGATAAAAATAATAACTTTCGCAAGAGTTTCAGCCACAGAAAATTCAATGAAACAAGTTTCATTCAATTTTCTGTGTTACCAGTATTTATATTTTGAGGTTTATATATTTGTTTGTTCATTAATAATTAATTAATACTTTACATGAAATGTGCATGACTGGGCCTTATAAGCTACTTTATAAGCTAATTTAATTGTAAATTGCATAATTTATTAGAGGTAATATCCGCATAACATCCGCAGTCAGGAATGCGGATGTTAAAAATGATGCGGATATCCGGTCCACCACTAATATATATATATATATATATATATATATATTATATATATATATATATATATATATATAATATATATATATATATATATATATTAATTATCCTCCCTTTATCGATTATTTTATGCGTCTGTAAATTTTGGGTTGTTTAAATGTAATATATTTTGTAAGACATTTAATAATTTGGTAATTAATAATTAAATGTTCATATTTCACTTGAATGTGTTCATTCTTTGGTAACGATAATTAATCAATGGGGGAATTGTCTGTTTCCTTTGATCACTTGTTCCGTAATCGTTGGCTGCGATTACTCGGGTTGTATTCATTAGGGCCCAAGCATCACTTTTTCAGGCCCAGTACACAATCACGTACCGGGCCCCCTTGCCTCTGACTCCTGCCGCCTCCCTCTGGTTTCAAACGGGTCATTCATGCATATTTTTCGTATTTTTATTGAAATAAATTTATTGCACCCAGATCAAATCAGGATATTACCCCGTTTGCTACGCAAACGGTAATATCACGGGCTCTCTCTTCTGACCATTTCTGCGCAGCCCCGTATCTACATGGGTTTAAGCTTTAAACCGAGATATCTCTTCGTGTAGCCCGTGTTTTTGGCGCAGTTAACGGGTTAATAGACGCATCATTGACAAAAAGCTACAAAAAAAAAAAATGTTTAAAACATCATCATAATTGGGGTCTGCTGGACTCCCCCTCGGCTGTCTGCGGTCCCAGTAAACTTTACCCTTTTTACCCCTAATCTTAAGCCTTGGTAATCATTGGCTCACTATTACTCGGGTGTTTCTCATTTGGTCCGTAATGTGATGATGAATCTGAAATAATCATTTGGTATTTCGATCAGTATTGACAAGTTATTTTCTATCTGGTATCCGATTTGTTTTTGTCATGAGACTTTATGCACAGTAATTAAAGATAAAAACTGAATCAAATTAAGTTTGTTTTTTATATTATTATTATTATTATTATTATTATTATTATTATTATTATTATTATTATTGCTGAAGGCAGTTTACAACTGATTACAGTATGTGTTGAAATAATGTAAAATTTATACTCATCCATGTAAGCTCTACGTGTTCTTGTAAATTATTATTATTTTTATATATATATATACTGGGTGTACATAAAGTCAGGATCTATTTTTGTGAAGCACTTGGAAATTATATGGAATTCAATCATAAAATGATAAAGTGGTAACATTTATTAAATAATTAAGAGTAGGATTCGACGTGACGCCCATCAGTATCCCTGCACAGCTCAAATCGTTCCGCAGCATTTCTAAACATATTCTGGAGCATTTGCGGGGTTATGTTATCTGCAGCAGTTCGTATACGTGTACGTAAGTTTTCAAGACTCGTAATCTTCGTCTGATAGACGTGCGATTTGATAAAGCCCCATGCAAAGAAATCTAAAGGGGTTAACTCTGGTGATCTCGCTGGCCAAGGTCTTTTGTTGCTTCCGCGTCCGATCCAGCGATTTGGAAAACGTCCATTTAGATAATCCTGAACAATTTTGGCATAGTGACAAGGAGCACCATCATGTTGATAGACGACGGGGATAGGATTGTTAGTACTGTCGTCTATCAACATGTTGGTGCTCCTTGTCACTATGCCAAAATTGTTCAGGATTATCTAAATGGACGTTTTCCAAATCGCTGGATCGGACGCGGAAGCAACAGACCTTGGCCAGCGAGATCACCAGATTTAACACCTTTAGATTTCTTTGCATGGGGCTTTATCAAATCGCACGTCTATCAGACGAAGATTACGAGTCTTGAAAACTTACGTACACGTATATGAACTGCTGCAGATAACATAACCCCGCAAATGCTCCAGAATGTGTTTAGAAATGCTGCGGAACGATTTGAGCTGTGCAGGGATACTGATGGGCGTCACGTCGAATCCTACTCTTAATTATTTAATAAATGTTACCACTTTATCATTTTATGATTGAATTCCATATAATTTCCAAGTGCTTCACAAAAATAGATCCTGACTTTATGTACACCCTGTATATATTTTATACAGTCGAGCTCAGGTTATGTTGTGCTTACTTGAAACTCTATTCTTTTTTTAACAGAATGAATGGTATTCATTTGAAAATAAAATGAGATACGTCTGCGCATTTGATCAAGCAAGTGAAAATAGTCTGATCAGATGATCATCGGCAGTTTTAAAAATATGGACAAACTCCGTAGTCCCGTGTTTAAATGTTGTATACTGTGTATTCCAGTTTCAATTCTTTATTTACAAAACTTTACGAAATTATAATAGATGGGTATATATTTTACAGTATTACAATCGTAAACTACCTTTCTTCTTGGAATATTGTTCTGATTTTGTTTTCGCAGCGCGCGCTCGTTCGTTCGTTGTGAATGAAAGTATCAGTTTGATTTTGGTACAGTCATTACAGAAAGTTCTGCCCAACTCTATTTTTAAAAAGTGGCCTATGGAGCATAACCAGCCCTTGTATGGAAATACAAGTTACTCACAGTGTATATTGAAGGTTCTATGGTATGATTTATTTACGTTATAACTTTTATTTTACGGTGTGATGAGTGTCAGTATTCAAATAATAATAATAATAATAATAGTATTTGCTCAACGATGTATGTATGGCATAGTAAAGCCTAAAGCTCTTAAGGACCAAATTAAATAAAATAAATAGTTCAGCTTCACAATTACTTACGTCATTGTAAATTGTAAGACCACTGTATTTATTTCATTATTAATAATAATAAAGGTTATTCAGTATATCGCACCGTCAGAAAAAAATGGTTATAAGCTCGTGAAATAGTTAAGTATCATGCAAGTAACCTAACTGTACCTCTTCCACTCCTCACCCCCCTTCAACACAAGGACATTTTAAAAATAGTTGGATAAAACTTTTCATTAATAACTGTACAAGTTAGATATACTTATTTCTTCTTTCCTAAAAATGCGAATCAGTCTCGATCACTTTTTCTCGAACGATTTTTTTTTTCCAGACGTTCTTTTTTTATTTGTGCGCACACACACACACACACACACACACACACACACACACACACACACACACACACACACACAGTCGTAAAGTGCGAAGCATGTATGTAAGTTCCAATTTCAACACATCCTATTTTCTTTTTATCGTCCTTCATTTTCACCTGTTAATCCGTTTTGTTCGTGGCGTTTATGTTCAGAAGAAAGTCTGATCATGCTATTCCTTCGTGCATTGTCCTGTTCAGTCCTTTGGCCATCAGAAATTGCTACCTAATAATTAATAAATAGATAGTTTTAATATCTTTTGACGGGACCTCATTACAGGTCTCATAGGTTAAGTAGATTGACGTGTAAGTTTGTTTATTAATAAGACCTCTGAGCTAATTGTTTCTTTCACGATAGATACAACAACCTGTTGATCAACTTCATGTTAGGTTTCTTAGTAATGAAGTATTTTCGCATTATAATTCCATATTGTACTTTTTAGTACTTGTATATTACTCTGTTGTGTACATATATTTATTTTTTATATTTTATGTATTTTAAGTTTGTGAAATTAAAATCTTAAAAATAATGTTTGTTTGTGGGTCCTTCCAAAATTAGTTTTATGGAAAGGTTTGTGCAATCGATCGAAAAGAATTAATATACATATATTATTTCACGAAATTAACATGTGAATAATATTTATGATAAAAATAACCACGAAAGAAAAATTAAAACAAGAAATAGTGCTCAAACGCTTTCGTCTAATGACATCCTAATGACATTATTACATTATTATTATAACACTGAAATTGATAACGAGATCGAGACCAGTAATGTAGTCGAGACCACCATGGCGGAGACCGAGACCAGAAAATAAGGTCTTGAGTCTTACATCACTTCGAGACAGTATATACAGTTCATATAGAATAACAAAAATGATATGATTGGTGCAGAGAATATTGAAGGAGCAGCATACAATTCAAGCGAGAAAGCTATCAGAGCTTTAACGCCTTGCCCGTCTTACCTAAATCTGATCTGAAGGAATTCAAAATAACAGGATCGAGTGGAAAAAGGACCTGGCTAAAGTTGAAATTGTTTGTAATTTGAATGATAGCAGACTCAAGAATGTTTCTATTAATAATGTTGCTTGAGTGAAACAAAGTTGAAGAATTATTCCAATCAATACAATGAGACATATCTGACAAACAGGGCGTTCGAAAACTGTCCCGTTCTAACAGAATATTGATGTTTTAAACGTGTGTGTAAGTCTTTTCCTGAATTATTGGTAGGCCTATTCTTTATTATGACATTTTTCACAATGTTGTCGTATGAAAATACTACATTAGTGTTCAAACGTTTAAGTGCATTAGTAATGCCTAAAGAGCCTGGGAAAAAAGGGAGTACTAAAATATTCTTCGACAAAGTGCGAGGGTTATTATTCAAATGATACAAAGTTTGTTTTGTCTACTTTTTTTTAAATCGTTCCTTAACAAGGCAAAACGAACCTTCTATGAATGAGCGTATTTTCCAGAGTGGACTTCGACCCATTTCCCGACCGTGTTAGGCAAAAGGAGGTGGAAAATTGAACTCCATTCTCAAGAGGTGCGCTAACAGTCGCACTTATGACTAGCACGAAAAACACGCAGGACCTATTTTGAATCCGGTATCTCCAAGGCTACAACAATTTAAATCTGAGAAACTAAAACTGGACAATTTTAAAACACTACAGAGTTATGATACAAGAACGACCCTCTATATCCAGAGAACGGACATGACAGGACTGGTTGAACCAGTTTTAACTTCCGGCTTTTTCCGCTCGCTCCGCAGTGAAACAAGGTAAATAAATGGATATATTTCGAAGTTAATGTATAAACTGCATTTATACTTTTAGTTATTATTGCATTCAAATGTCTTAATCTCTCGGATCGATTTCTTAATTAGTAATATGTGAGAATATCTGATAAAGACACGAAACTTTAGAAATAATTTAGTAGAGAGACTGGACTCGTAAATGAAAGAATCCAGTATCTAGTCAAACGGATTACAGGACTTTCTAAAAGAAATAAATAAAAATAACTTGTCAGCATCGTTATATTGCAGTAGTAGTAGTAGTAGCAGGGCCGTTTCTAGCCAGTAGGGGGCCCTAAGCAGTATACCCATTTGAGGCCCCACCCCTCCATCCACCAACTCACGCCTTACTACATCACCTCAGCACACACATACAAAAAATGGCTGTGTTAATAAAAAACAATTATGAAACAATTTTAATGAAACATTTATATCCAAAAAACAAATATGTACTTTCAAAAGACAAACAGAAAAAATACTCTTCATGAAATTCCTGAAAATTAGCTTATACATTATTTAGAATAAATGACAGAACTATGTATAAAAAAATAATGCAATTATCAACTACCAAACAATTACTAACTCTACGATACAATCGTGTAATAGCTAACAGTTATACAGAACAGTTTGTATCTTCAAAATTTTTGCCGCCTAGATTTTTTCTGGGCGAAATCATCAATAATATCATCATATGAAATCTCCCTGCCAACGTCCTGGTTGATGCTTATGATGCCAAGGCCAATGAGGCGCTCCTGCCCCATTGATGATCTGAGGTAGTTCTTGATTAGCTTCATCTTAGAGAAGCTCCTCTCGGCTGACGCTACTGTCACAGGTAGAGTGCAGGCAATTCTTAGTGCAACCCAGAGATTGGGGTACAGTTCCTCCAGTTGCTTCTGATGAATGAAGGAGAGAAGCTTTTTTGTGGATCTGAGCCTCTTCTCCTTCAGCACAGCCTCCACATTCATTTCCTCACATATGTCCCTAGCTACGACTTGTGCTGCAACAAAACCTGTGTTTCTGTAGCTGGTGAGTGAGTTGTTTTTGTGAGGAGGTTGACTGCCACATCAAACTGCATTGTAGGAGACTGCAGAAGTTTGCTCACATGGTTAACTGCATGAAGAATGTCATACCATACTACTGTGCAAATCTGAAAGCGATAAGACCCTACCTCCTCTGCAAGTGCTTGTGCTTCAGTCCTGGCTATGGCATCTGTGGCATTGTTTCTGACTTCCAAACAGGGCCTCTCTGATGTTGTGGCTCTGATATCGCACAGCCTCAATGCTCTTAAGCCGGCTCTCCCACCTGGTTTCACTCTAAGACTTGAGTGTTATGTTCACGTGCTTCTTTAGGATTGTCCATCTCTGTGTAGCTGCTGCAAAAAGGTTGTACAATTCACTTGTACTTCACCATTTTAACAGTCCTGATAATAATCGACATCTGTTCTTGGTAGCTTATGTCTGGACTGCAGTCTAAAATGAGTGAGTAATATTTAGCTTGTTTTATTTCTGCAACAATGGCATCCAAGATCTTCCCACTAATGGACCCAATGAGCTCATTTTGAATGATGTTTCCTAGGTAACTTGAATGACTACATTGGCCACTTTCGACTCTGCTGATGTGTTGTTTCATCACTGGATCAAATTTGGCAAGCAGCTCAACCTCCTTCAAGAAGTTGCCATTGTCTCGATTGTACAATGTAGAGGAAGACCCCCTGAAAGCAAGGTTTCTCTCTGCCAGTGATTGGATTATACTTACAAGACGTGTGAGAACATCTCGCCAGCGTCTTCGCTCTACCTCCATTAATGACATTTCAGTTTGGTCAATGGTCCTTCCAGTTTTTAGCCGCAGTTCCAGATCCTTCCATGTTGCCATGTTATCTGCATGTTCTGAACTATTTTCATGGCGTTTCAGGAGCGAACCAACGTTTATCCAGTCTGAAAGTCCATCCGTAATTAGTTTGTACGACTTCCTTGAAAACAACTTGCAGCAGTAGCAATAAAGAGCATCATTCCTTCTAGAGTACATCAACCAGCTTCGCTCTATTTTTTCCCCATTAATTAATGTTCTGTACATGTAATGGTGATGAACGCTTCTACCGTCCTCTCTTTTAGGGAATGTGAAATTTGGACTGATTTGAAATGGTCCTCGAGACACCAGATCTGTCTTCAAGACATCTGACAGGACAACTGGCCAGTCATGCGGATCAAGCGGTGGAGCAGATCTTGGTTCTTGTTGCTCAGTAGAAATGCCTGTGTGTGGTGTTTGAAGCTGAACAGAAAATAGGCCACTTGTTGGTTCATCAGGCTCTACTTCTACTGGTGTTTGAGGTTGCATAGAGGATGGTCCTGCTGTTAGCTCATGATGCTCATCAGGCTTTGCTGAGGATGGCTTTTCCAAATATTTCAGCACTGCTCCTGAGAAGAACATAACATTACATATTCTGTTAATTTTTGCTAAAATACTCTTTCTTATCTTGCTTGATAATTGATCTGTGTGAACAGAATTTGAGGTGATTTGATCCATTAAATTTCACATTTCAAAATATTATAAATATTACAGAGACTAGCTTACCCTACACGATTCCTGAGCACTTGCCTAGCTTGATGGTCTACCTAACCTAGTTGCCTGAACTGTAATCATAAGAATATACAAGTGGCACATCTCACCTGTGCTACTGGAAAGCTTCTCCTCCTCCTCTGTTTTCTTCTTTTTCCGTTTTTCAGCTCCTGATGGATAGTCGTTTCATTTTCCAAGATGCACGAAGTCACATCTAGTTAACCACAACTAATCTGCTAAACAATAATAATGATGATGATAATAATAATAATAATTGTTATAATTGTAACGTTAATCAAATACTTTCAAATAATCAGACCATTTAGGTTTTAACCAACAAAATTCACATTATCTGAAAAAGATGAGAAAAGAATTAATAAACTTTGAAAACATAACGAAAATAATCCTAGGTATTAAAGTGTTACAAAATCTCTTAATAAATTAGTAAATTAGTGAAATAATGTTTTACAATACTAGAAAAATTAAGCATTTCGGAAAGTATAAGCATATAGTAAGAATAAAGTTAAATAATATAGAAATAAGATCTCACAATAGTTATTTACACACAACGACCAAAACGTTTCGTTTGTCTCCGTTTTATCACATTTGTTTCATACAAAAACTTTAAATAATACGAAAATAATAATAATAATGATGATGATAATAATAATATTAATAATAACTTCGGCTATATTCCTATTTTTGCCCACTGAGCTATGACCTGGGAGCCTGTCTAGGGCCCCCTAGTAGCAGCGGGGCTCTAAGCGGCCGCTTAGTTTGCTTATGCCAGGAAACGGCCCTGATACTACTACTACTACTAATACTACTAAGGGCCGTTTCCTGGCATAAGCAGACTAAGCGGCCGCTTAGGGCCCCGCTGCTACTAGGGGGCCCTAGACAGGCTCCCAGGTCATAGCTCAGTAGGCAAAAATAGGAATATAGCCGAAGTTATTATTAGTATTATTGTTATTATTATTATCATCATCATTATTATTATTATTATTGTCGTATTATTTAAAGTTTTTGTATGAGACAAATGTGATAAAACGGAGTCAAACGAAACGTTTTGGTCGTTATGTGTAAATAACTATTGTGAGATCTTATTTCTATATTATTTAACTTTATTCTTATTATATGCTTATACTTTCCGAAATGCTTAATTTTTAGTATTGTAAAACATTATTATTATTATCATCATCATCATTATTATCATGATTATTATTATTTAGCAGATTAGTTGTGGTTAACTAGATGTGACTTCGTGCATCTTGGAAAATGAAACGACATTATCCATCAGGAGCTGAAAAACGGAAAAAGAAGAAAATAGAGGAGGAGGAGAAGCTTTCCAGTAGCACAGGTGAGATATGCCACTTGTATATTCTTATGATTACAGTTCAGGCAACTAGGTTTGGTAGACCATCAAGCTAGGCAAGTGCTCAGGAATCGTGTAGAGTAAGCTAGTCTCTGTAATATTTATAATATTTCGAAATGTGAAATTTAATGGATCACATCACCTCAAATTCTGTTCACACAGATCAATTATCAAGCAAGATAAGAAAGAGTATTTTAGCAAAATCTAACAGAATATGTAATGTTATGTTCTCAGGAGCAGTACTGAAATATTTGGAAAAGCCATCCTCAGCAAAGCCTGCTGAGCATCATGAGCTAACAGCAGGACCATCCTCTATGCAACCTCAAACACCACCAGTAGAAGTAGAGTCTGATGAACCAACAAGTGGTCCATCTTCTGTTCAGCTTCAAACACCACACACAGGCATCTGCAACAAGAACCAAGATCTGCTCCACCGCTTGATCCGTATGACTGGCCAGTTGTCCTGTCAGATGCCTTGAAGACAGATCTGGTGTCTCGAGGACCATTTCAAATCAGTCCAAATTTCACATTCCCTAAAAGAGAGGACGGTAGAAGCGTTCATCACCATTACATGTACAGAACATTAATTAATGGGGAAAAAATAGAGCGAAGCTGGTTGATGTACTCTAGAAGGAATGATGCTCTTTATTGCTACTGCTGCAAGTTGTTTTCAAGGAAGTCGTACAAACTAATTACGGATGGACTTTCAGACTGGATAAACGTTGGTTCGCTTCTGAAAGGCCATGAAAATAATTCAGAACATGCAGATAACATGGCAACATGGAAGGATCTGGAACTGCGGCTAAAAACTGGGAGGACCATTGACCAAACTGAAATGTCATTAATGGAGGTAGAGCGAAGACGCTGGCGAGATGTTCTCACACGTCTTGTAAGTATAATCCAATCACTGGCAGAGAGAAACCTTGCTTTCAGGGGGTCTTCCTCTACATTGTACAATCGAGACAATGGCAACTTCTTGAAGGAGGTTGAGCTGCTTGCCAAATTTGATCCAGTGATGAAACAACACATCAGCAGAGTCGAAAGTGGCCCATATAGTCATTCAAGTTGCCTAGGAAACATCATTCAAAATAAGCTTATTGGGTCCATTAGTGGGAAGATCTTGGATGCCATTGTTGCAGAAATAAAACAAGCTAAATATTACTCACTCATTTTAGACTGCAGTCCAGACATAAGCCACCAAGAACAGATGTCGATTATCATCAGAATGTTAAAATGGGTGAAGTACCAGAAATAAAAGAATACTTCTTGGGCTTTCTTGAGGCTTCAGAAAGTACAGGCCTGGGTTTATCAGTTCTGATTGTGAAGAGACTAGATGAACTGAATATTCACTTTGATGACTGCAGAGGACAGTCATATGACAACGGAACGAACATGAAGGGCAAGAACAAAGGTGTTCAGGCAAGGTTATTAGAGAAGAACTGTCGTGCACTCTATGTTCCATGTGAGGCTCACTCTGAATCTTGTAGTGGCTGATGTAGCTAAAGCTTCCATAGATGCTATCAGCTTCTTTGGCAACGTACAAAAATTGTACAACCTTTTTGCAGCAGCTACACAGAGATGGACAATCCTAAAGAAGCACGTGAACATAACACTCAAGTCTTGGAGTGAAACCAGGTGGGAGAGCCGGCTTAAGAGCATTGAGACTGTGCGATACCAGAGCCACAACATCAGAGAGGCCCTGTTTGGAAGTCAGAAACAATGCCACAGATGCCGTAGCCAGGACTGAAGCACAAGCACTTGCAGAGGAGGTAGGGTCTTATCGCTTTCAGATTTGCACAGTAGTATGGTATGACATTCTTCATGCAGTTAACCATGTGAGCAAAGGTTTTGTTGCAGCACAAGTCGTAGCTAGGGACATATGTGAGGAAATGAATGTGGAGGCTGTGCTGAAGGAGAAGAGGCTCAGATCCACAAAAAAGCACTTTGCTTACGAAACTGACGAACCTGGAAGTCAAATTTTTCAATGTGGTGGTGGATTGTGCCATCGGATCAATAAATGAGAGATTCGAAATATTAGATGATGTGAGGGACATATTTGGAGTTCTCCTAAACTTCACCACAATGAACAAGGAAGACTTGTCCTGCAAGTGTGAAAAGGTTTCTAAGATACTGAGCTCTGGAGCTGACTCTGACATTGATGGAAGAGAACTGGCCCTCGAAATTAAGAACTTGCCGACTTTACCTTCACAGAACATGACTGCATTGGAGCTTCTCTCCTTCATTTATCAGAAGCAACTGGAGGAACTGTACCCCAATCTCTGGGTTGCACTAAGAATTGCCTGCACTCTACCTGTGACAGTAGCGTCAGCCGAGAGGAGCTTCTCTAAGATGAAGCTAATCAAGAACTACCTCAGATCATCAATGGGGCAGGATCGCCTCAGTGGCCTTGGCATCATAAGCATCAACCAGGACGTTGGCAGGGAGATTTCATATGATGATGTTATTGATGATTTCGCCCAGAAAAAATCTAGGAGGCAAAAATTTTGAAGATACAAACTGTTCTGTATAACTGTTAGCTATTACACGATTGTATCGTAGAGATAGTAATTGTTTGGTAGTTGATAATTGCATTATTTTTTTATACATAGTTCTGTGTCATTTATTCTAAATAATGTATAAGCTAATTTTCAGGAATTTCATGAAGAGTAATTTTTCTGTTTGTCTTTTGAAAGTACATATTTGTTTTTTTGGATATAAATGTTTCATTAAAATTGTTTCATAATTGTTTTTTATTAACATAGCCATTTTTTGTATGTGTGTGCTGAGGTGATGTAGTAAGGCGTGAGTTCGTGGATGGAGGGGTGGGGCCTCAAATGGGTATACTGCTTAGGGCCCCCTAATGGCTAGAAATGGCCCGGGTAGTAGTTTAAGTATAACCAGTTTTAATTTAATAGTATATAAAACAAACTACGCACTTACTTTGACATCACCCATTTAAAATCAACGATTTTCGCGCACACCTCAAATCGTCTATTATTTTAATATATTGTATTTGTTAGAAATTGTATGTTACGCTTGTATCTGAAAACTAGCCATCGTCCGTAGCTGTGGATAACGCCGTTTTCCTGTAAGTGAAGTGAAGACACTGAGGTTGTGAGTTCGAATCCCGATGAATGTCTTTTTGGGGTTGTTTGTTTACCTTCGTAATATTAAAGGTCATATGACGGATGTTATCTACAGCTTTATGTGGGACCTGAACCACTGTCGCTACATCATCTAAACGCAATGTCGCTTAATATTGCTTAACTTTGCTGATCGACGGGAAGCAGTATCGCGACAATGGCCACAACGAAGCCTCGAATCTTGGTAATGATGGTAATAATAATAATAAAAGAATTAGAGTAATGGACCGCATTAGTTGGCCTGAACGCTGTGCCAATTTCTGGCCCTCATTAAATCTGAAAACTAACCATGAAAAACGGAATGTTTTTAACTAGCCCTTTACAACGAGTATTACCATTGCCGTACTGATGCGAAGCCTCAACTATCGTTTTCTCGCTAAAATCAATAGCAAACTGACCATTTAACACTGGTATAGCATTTGAAAATTATTGTCAGTCAGCATGGTCTACGGTCGAAACGAGCTATCTGTTTAGAGTTTATATATACTGTGTGCAGTGGTGGGCACCGTTAACCGCTAATCCGTTAATTCGTTAAACATGTAACGGAAGTTACCGATAAACCGTTAACGTTAACTTTTATTATAAAAAAAAATGAAAAACACAATATATATATAATTTAATTTTCCCTCTTCTTCTCGTTCTCCATTTTGTCCATGAGATGCATGTTGCCCTTCATGAAAATTAGCATATCAAAGTTTTCATCAGACAGGGATGATCTCTTGGCCCTCAGGATGTCCTTGCCCATAGAGAACAAACGCTCCACTGCAGCACTGGAGGGGATGGCTGTGTTGAACTTGATGAACAAGTCCACCAACACTTGCTCACCCAAGAAGGCAGCATCTGTCAGCAAGTCCTTGGAGTTGGTCTCCAGCCAGGTCTTGACCAAGTTCTGGGCCTTGCCCTTGAGTGACCTGTGGCTTCTGCTGCTCTCTTTTGTCTGGATGACAGCACTGAAGAAGTCATCCTCCTCCTCCTCCTCGTTGTTGCTGCCTCCACTGTTGCTGCCCACTTCGTTGGACTGCTGCTTCATGGCCTCCTCGACTGTACCCTCCATGCTTTTCCTCACCCTGGCGACCTTGGTGTTGTCATACTTGTCCAACCAGATGAGGTGAAAACGCTCCCATTGTAAGACATCAATTGACTTAATTTATGTCATCAAAGTGACATGAGAATTGAAATCTTACCTGATCAGTTTTATGGTTCTTGAAATGTATCAAGGAGACTACTAATAAGGTACTCACAGACATATTATAAATATACATGACTTACTTGACAACGATTATTTTTAAATATTCACTAGCACAAACATGTTGCGCAAGAGACAGACTGCAAATGAAACGAATGTAGTTATTTGTTGTAATTGTTACATATATATTATTGAAAGTGCCTTAAAATGCTCGTGATATTTCTTGAAAGAAGTTGAAACATTCAACTCAAATGGCAAATCTTTCCGCCTGATTTTACAGTCGACCATGTTTTGCTCAAACCAATGCCATAAATAACTACCATATTTGGTAAGACACAAATTGTGGCGACGGAAACAAATATATCGCCTGATTTTGCACTGCGGAAATGGAAATTCGTTCATCACTATTAACAGTGGCGGATTAATTGCGCACCTGCTCAGCACTGAAAATAATAGAAACTTTTAAACGTTTATTTATGAATTTTTTGGGTTAACGGACTTGAGTTAACGGAAGTTAAATGTAACAGAAGTTAATTAGTCCGATAATGATTTTCAAAGTTAACTTAAAAGTTAAATCGTTAACGAAAAAGTTAACTTCGTTAATTAACGATTAACGGATTAACGGTTTGTGCCCAGCTTTGACTGTGTATATATATATATATATATATATATATATATATATATATATATATATATAGTATATATAATTTTAAAATTCGAACATGACTTATTTTGAGCATTTTAAGCCTTTTATTTTATTTTTTTTTTTTTTACTTTTCTAAATTTAGCATTAGTGATTAATTGAAATTAATAAAAATTTTACAATATACAATTCTGATATCTAAATTTAATGGAAATGTTTTTGATTTAAAAGTTACGTCCTAATCTTTAAGAAAATATGAGATGATGCGTTTTTTGTTATTTAAGAGTGTCGCAGTTTTGGACTGCGAGATCAAACTTAAACTTAAAATTATTTAAGTATTGGATATGATTAAGAGTAAAGTATATGAATTTTAAATATATTATTGTAATTTTTACATTTAATGAAAGTATTATACCATAGCTGTCAACCCCAAACTGAAGGAAACGAACCACCAGGGCGAACCCGGGCTTCGCCCTGATGGTGGAATACACGGGTATTTCTTAGTTCTTGTTGTAGGATTGAACTTTGTGTTATACTTGTAAAAAGCGTGAGAGTTGAAAGGTTCTACGACTGGGAAATTTATATTTAAATTTTTGCGCATAGCGTTGGTGACATTTTTTATTTAAAACTTTTTGTCCCGTAGTTTTGGACTTAATGTCTGGAAGGATTACTTTGAACGTTGAATTTAAATGTAATTTTTATTTATATTTTAATTAATTTGAAGTTAAACTGTTATTTTGTTATTTTTAATTTATAAAGTTATATTTAATTTAAGTTATAGTTATACCCCTTTACTTTGTCCGGAGCTATGGGGCGCGTCTCTCTAGGGCTGATGTGGGAATGCATCTTCCTCTGATGTAAGGGCTCTCTGCCTTCGTGGACCATTGGACCCGTCTGGGGACCCGGCTGATCTCCTGTTTATATTTCTTTCTTCTCTTCCCCCTTCTTATTTGGCATTGTTTTGGACCTTGATTTGACCCTTCCCTTGGACCTTGGGTGAGGGAGGTGGTTGTCCTTCACCCTTGTCGCCCTTAAACCAAACCCAAGCCCTAACCCTGCCAACTCTCACCGCGCGTTGGATGAGAGTGGCCGCCTTTTAGGCACGGGGACTGGGTGTGGGTGTATCTCCCCTGCGTGACATCTATTGGCGGTAGGACCGAGTGTGCCCACGATTCGTCTTTCCCTCGTTGGAGTCGGTGGTGGTTGGATGCTCGCGGGGGATAGTTTCTTTTTTTTTGCTATGGCTTCTTCTTCTCGGCTTACGACCCCTGCTTCTAATCCTCAGACTACGGTTTTGGATATTCCTATCTCCTCTCTCGCCCCTATTGTTTTTCAGGGGATGGTCTTGTCCAGACTACCTCTCCCTCGATCTCTTTGTCCTTGTCTTCCACCAAGATGGTCGATTCTCGCCCTCGTACGTCTACCATTGCTACTTTGGAACCTTATGCTCCTCATGGGTTCTCTCGGGGTTCTCCCCCACGGAGTACCCTTTCTTCTCCCCATGAACACCGACGAACCCTTCGGTCTTGGAAGCCCGTTTCCGTGGCCTCAATATTCCCGTCCCTCTCGACTTCCCCTTTCGCTTTTTTTATTATTAAACCGACCACCTCTCGTTCTTCGCTTACCCACCGTTTTGCGGTCTTTCGCAGTCTCGCGGCTTCTGCCCAGGTATCTCGGGAGGATATTTCAGAGCTCCGTGATGGGTCCTTACTCATGAAATCTCGATCTCCGGAACTCTCATGTTTTGCAGAGTGGAAGGTGTCTTCTGTACATCGTTTTACGAAGCGAGTTAATGGCTGTCTTCAGCCCACTCCGCGCCTACGCTTGACTTTTGACCACCTGTCTCCTCCAGCGCATGTCTGGTATGCTTGGCTTCGTTTTGATGTACGACCTTACGTCCCTCCACCTACCCGTTGTTTTAATTGCCAGACATTCGGACATACCGGTTCCCGTTGTCGCCGGTCTACTCGTATCTGCGTCCATTGTGGCCAGGATTTCCATGGTGTGCCATGTTCTAACTCCCCTTCTTGTATTAACTGTGGTGGTAACCATCCTGCTTCTTCAGCTTCGTGTATAATTTATAAGTTCTAATTTGAAGTTGTTACTCTCAAGACCAAGGAGCGCACGACTTTCCCTGAGGCTCAAGCTCAGGTTCGCGCTCGTTTTGTGCGAGAACACATCACATTCGCGGACATTCTTCGTGTTTCTCGTTCACAACCTGACCGTTTACGAAAACCCCCTTCTTCCTCGTCTTTTCCCTCAGTTCCTTCTTCGCCTACTCCGGCTCAGCTCCGCTCTCCACAGTGTCGGTCTCAGCAATCTCCATGTGTCTCTCCTCGACCTTTCTTGGCCCGAACGCCTCCGCGCCGCATTCTCTCTCCTTCGAGGGCGTCTGTGAGGACCCTCCTGCTGGTCAGGGGGGGGGGGTGTTAAGCGTAGGGCTGAGGAGACTTCCCCTGGTAATCCAGTTTCTCACCGCCGTCACCGTCGCTCGGATCTGGTTCTCTCTCCACACCCTCCCCCTGCCACTATGAGTGGTACCCTTACAGACCCTGCCCGAGGTTCTACTTCATCCCTCTGTTATGGGTCCTGGTGGCTCAATTCCCTCTTCACAGATGGGCGTCGTCAGTCCCTCACCAAAGGCGTCTGTACCTGTTTCTCGCCCTTCGAACTTCCGCCGGTTGGAGAGCCAACTTGCGGTGTTGGACTCCCTCCCGTCAGCCTTACCCCGCCCGTTCTCGCTCCTTGTTAGATCTCCCTATGCCCCCAACATATTTTTGCTCTCCGCCAACCGTTCCCTCTGGCTCCGCCTCGCCTAGTTCCGACAATGCCTCTGTCCCTGCTCCTTTAGGAGTACGCCGCGGTCGCTTTAGGAAGTCCTGCATTCCAGTTCCCGTTTCCCCCTCTCTCCCTGCTCGCCTGGCTGATCTCCGCCTGCGGACTCAGCTTGAGGTTGGGTCAGACCCGGACTTGCGGGAGAACCGCCGTATCTGCTCCATTGCTTCTGGTCGGTAGTTACTTTTAACTTTTTTCCTTTCATATTTAGTTTACTTCTTCGTAGCTAACTTTTACTTTTACTGCTTCGTATTTAACTCTTATCTTTTACATTTTTCTTTTATACTTTTCTCTTTTACACTTTTAACTTTTACACTCTTAACTTTTATCCTTTTACACTTTTAAATTTTTTCCTTTTATATCTCCATTATAATGACTTATTTTAATGCTATCCTTCACTGGAACTGTCGCGGCATTTTTGCCAACTATGAAGGTTTTTCCCTCCTTTTACAAATGTACCAGCCTACCTGTGTTTGTCTCCAAGAAACAATTTTGGGTTCTCGATCTGTCTTCTCCTACTAGCTACATCTCCTTTACAAACCCCCCTTGCCCGCTCACGGTCCTCGAGGTGGTTCAGCCATCCTCGTACATAGATCAGTCCCTTGTCGCCCACTCACACTTCGATCTACATTGCAGGTGGTTGCTGTCCGGCCTTTGTCTCGGCAGTATACCGTCTGTCACTGCCGGCCTTTGGGCAAAGCAAGCAAAGCGTCTACCTTGGGCCCCGCGCTATTAGGGGCCCCGCAAATATATGAGTACAGTATAAAAAAATATTTTGGTTTTGAGTGGTAAATTAAATACGGCTTGTCATAACTCTTCATATACAGTAGTATTCATATACATTAGTGGTCCGTATTAATTATATATTTTATATTTCAGTTATCGACTGACAGTGATGCCTCCAAAGAGATTGCGAGATACTGCTCGGAAATATCTCAGCGGTCACCAGAAGAGACAGCGTGAAGCGAAGCAGAAATCAGAACTTGAGCGTATGTATGGGTCATTTGAAAAATTTCTAGAGAAAAGCGATCCACAGGCTGAAACTGAACAAGATGTGCCTGCGCCGTCACATGCATCATCTTCAGCTTTGATAGATGAAAGTGAACTAGATGTACCTGCGCCGTCACATGCGTCATCACCAGCTTTGATAGATGAAAGTGATATCCAGAGGGAAGAAGAACCCATGGATCAGACTCCAATTCTGCAAAATCAGCTTCTGGATGCACTCAAAGATCCAGGTCAATGGCCGGAAACTGTCAACACAAAAGTCAAAGATTTACTAGTGAGTAAAGGCCCACCACAGTGTGAGGAAGACTATAACTTTCCCAGAGATAACAATGGCCACAAGTTTTCAAAAAGTCATTACAAGAGACGGATGGAAAATGGAGAAGTTGGTATACGGAAATGGCTGATTTATTCAATCTCTAAGAATCGGATATTTTGCTTCTGTTGCAAGTTATTTGGAAACTCCAACAATGCCTTGGGGTGCGGAGGATTCTGTGACTGGGTGAATACTAGTTACAGACTGTCTGAGCACGAAAGATCAAAGGGCCATCTGAAGGCGACTCTCCAATGGATGGAACTCGAACAACGTTTGATCAAAAGTTGCACTGTGGATCAACTCAGGAACGAATCAATACGGAGAAGCTGAACACAACATGGTATTCCGAAGATCAGTAGATACAATCTTCAGACGGAATAATGGCAATTTCCTTGGACTGGTTGAGCTTATCTCAAGATTTGATGTTAGAAGAATAGTCAATAATGAAATTCATGATCATTACCTGGGAAAACGAATCCAGAATGAACTCATCTCGCTCATAGGCAACAAAGTTCGAGCAACCATTGTACACAGAATTAAAATGGCAAAGTATTTCTCTGTGATCCTTGATCGCACACCCGACATTATTCACAAGGAGCAGATGTCCCTTACTTTGCGATATGTCTGATGGATCATCAGGTATTGAAAGTGGAATTTTTGAACACTTCATCAAGTTCATTGAGGTGAAGGAGACCACAAGAGAAAACCTACTAGAAGTATTGATGAGAGAACTTCACGAACTTGGACTGAAAGTGAGTGATATTCGTGGACAAGGATACGATAATGGTGCGAACATGAAGGGACACTCATCAGGCGTTCAAGCGCGACTTCTGGAAACGAATTCAAGAGCATTCTTCACTCCATGCGCATGCTACAACTACAATTTGCTACTTGGGGACATGGCAAAAACATGTGTTCAAGCCATCTCATTTTTCGGGGTTATTCAACGCCTGTATGTCTTCTTCTCAGCCTCAACCCATCGATGGTCAGTCTTCTGCAAGTATATGAAAGAGTTCTCAGTGAAGCCCTTGAGCGAGACAAGATGGGAATGCCGTGTGCAAAGTGTCAAAGCTGTACGATATCAAGCTGTCGAGATCTATGATGCACTTGTCGAAATTGCTGAAAAAACAAAAGATCCTCAAGGAAGAAGCGAAGCAGAATCACTTTGCAAAGAGCTGAAGAATTTTAAATTCATTGTTGCTATCATATTCTGGTATGACCTCCTCTTTCAAGTCAACTACGTGAGTAAAGATCTTCAGAATGATTCAAAGCATCTGGCAAGTGCCATCGAGAGTTTGGAAAGAACATGTAAGTGGGTGAAAGAATATCGGGAGAGTGGATTTCAAAGTGCTGTAACAGATGCCAAAGAGATTGCAGAGCAGCTTGAAATCGAGCCAGAATTCAAGACAATACAGGTCAGACGAAAGATGTTGTTTTCCTATGAAGGTCAAGACCAGCCGATTGAAGATGCTGAAGAAAAATTTTACATTTTTGTGTTTAACGCAATTTTAGACTGCCATATCCTCTCCCTGGAACGACGATTCGAACAACTGAGAGAACATCACTCAAAGTTTGGCTTCATATACATGTTCACAAAGATGTCCAAGACAGACCTACGTAAGCACAACAAAGATCTCAAACTTGAACTGATTGGTGGAGAAGACCGCGACATTGATGGATTCATGCTTGCTGAGGAAACCAATTCTTCCAGAAGATATACAAAGTGATCCACTGAAGATATTGGGCTTCATCATTTTGAACAATCATTCTGTGGATTTCCTGAATTTCACGACTGCATTGCGAATACTTCTGACTATTCCAGTTACTGTTGCATCTGGAGAAAGAAGTTTCTCAAAGTTGAAATTAATAAAAACATATTTACGGTCGACGATGCTGCAGGATCGACTCAGTAATCTGGCGATCCTCTCCATTGAAAACGACATTGCGAGAAACTGTAACTATACAGACGTCATTGACGAATTTGCCACTATGAAAACCAGAAAGGTTTCCTTGTGATCACACCCAAAATAAATTATATTTGTTGTTGAATCATTGTTCTTTTCTTTCAGTAAGCATGCACCCACTATGGGTAGGTAACTTTAACCTTAGGGCCCCACTTTAAAAACCTCGAATTGGGCCTCGCATTTGCTAGGGCCGGCCCTGCCGTCTGTTCCGCTTACCTCCCTCCACACGCCCCCGTCTCCTGAGAGGAGCTAGTGGAAGTTGTTGATCAACTCCCTAGACCTTTCTTACTTTTAGGTGATATTAATAGTCGTAGCCCAGTGTGGGGTGATGTCCGGGACACTTTCATGGCTGGCTCCTTGATCTCCCTAATGCCATCCCACTCCTTCCATTGTCTCAACTCGGGTGCACCTACTTATTATCACGTTCACACTGATACTTTCTCCTGCATCGATCTCTCCTTTTGTTCCACCGATGCTCTTCTAGACTTTTCCTGGGAAGTCCTGGGGGATGACTACGGGAGTGACCATTTCCCGGTGCGCTTCTCGTTTATTGTTCCCGGAACTAATCTGCCACCTTCCTCCCGTTGGCTTTTTTCTAGAGCCGACTGGGAGTCCTATCGTAGCTTTACCTACGTGTCCTGTACAGCCCACGATTTTTCGTCGGTGGACGGATGTTTAGATTTCCTGGGTTCGAGAATTTTGAATGCAGCAGACAATGTTCGTCTCATTTGACCCGAGTCCCTTGGTGGTCGCAGAAGTGTGCGGAGGCTGTTCGGAATAAGAAGACTGCTACTCGTTGGTTTTACCGCCATAAATCTCCAGATAACGGCATTGCCATGCAAAGGGCTCGGGCAGTGGCTCGTCGAGTCCTTAAACAAGCCAGGGGGGGACTCCTGGCAACAGTACGTCTCCGGGATTACATCTTCGACCCCGATTGCTACGGTCTGGAACCGGATCCGTCGCATTTGCCGAAAGTTCACTCCCTCTCGTTCCCCAGTCCTCCATGTCGATGGCAGGGATATTTTTTATTCGAAAGAAGTAGCGAATACTCTGGCTACTTCGTTTGCCGCAGCTTCAAGTGTCGCCGGATATTCTCCGACTTTCCAATTACGGAAAGAAGCAATGGAGAGAGAGAATCTCCATTTCGACCGCCCAAACAATGAATAATGACGATGCGCGAACTTCAATCTGCCCTATCCTCCCGGAGAAACTCAGCGCCTGGCCCGGATGGTATCCATTACAAAATGCTACAGTCAATGCATAATTCGGCTTTATACCTTTTACTTACTGTTTTTAATCGAATTTGGATTGAGGGTGTGTTTCCCTCTCGATGGCAGGAGGCCATAGTTATTCCCATCCCGAAGCCTGACAAGGACGCCTCCCTTCCTCAAAACTTTCGCCCAATGGCATTGACCAGCTGTATCTGTAAGTTAATGGAAAAGATTGTCGCTTCCCAACTGTCCTTTATCCTACAGTGACGAGGACTCCTTCCCCCATCTCAGTCTGGTTTCCGTCAATTCCGCAGCACTCTAGACCCTCTACTTCTCCTTAGTCATGATCTCCAAACCGCGTTTTCTCGTAAACAGATCACTGTGGCTGTCTTTTTCATCATCCACAAAGCCTACGACACGACGTGGAGGTATTATGGCCTCCAACGTCTCCATTCTATGGATTTTATGGGCTTTCTCCCTCTTTTTATTAGTAATTTTTTTAAGAAACCGAACTTTTCGAGTTCGAGTTGGTACCTCTCCCTCCAATTTAACACACAAGAAGGAGTCCCGCAGGGATCTGTCCTCAGTGTTCTCTGTTTCTCTCTGGTTATGAACTCGGTTATCCATTTTTTACCAACTTCCATAAAGTGTTCTCTCTCCGCAGATGATCTTGCAGGTGCAGCTTGCAGTTAATGCCGTCGAAAGATGGGCAACGTCTGTGGGTTTCCATCTTTCCCCAACCAAGACTGTATGTATGTCGTTTCATAGACAGAACTACTTCTGTTCCCCCTATCTCGATGTTTTTAGCCGGTAATCCCATTCCGGTAAGCAGGCCGCCGAGAGCTGCCCCGGGCCCCGGGGAAGGATTGGTATATGGACCCCCCTGTTTACTCAGTATTTTATTATGAATGTTTTTTGTGTATATAACAAGCAAACTGATTATATGTCCAAGTCACTATTCAAAATATACAGTATGAATAAACAATTCAGAGGAAAATGAGCATTTTATTTTTCGAATCAATTATATTAATTCTATCACCATACAATTTACAAATGCAGTACCAGTCCATGCAGGCAAGACAATTGTTTATTGCAAGATTTTCATAATTAGAAGTGTACGTTCTTTGCCTTCTCTCTAATAATAATAATTATTATTGGGTTTGTTTAACCTCCTTCGCAACATCTAAGGTCATATGACGGAGGGGACCTACCAGTGGTGTAGTGCTAAATAAAGAAGTGAGGGAACGCATTTTGAAAGTGTTACTCAGATGCGGGGGAGACAATGGCGAGCGCGGCGAGCCCATACAGCTGGGGGTCCGGGGGTTACTGTAAGCCCTCCGGGAAATCTTTTGAAATCTGACCAATTTCAGGGATATTTTGAGGTCATATGCACTGGATATTAGGATATATTCCAAGGTTGAAGATGCAGTATTTCCAGTGTCATTAGATATACGACATCCAGTACGATCAATAAAAATAGCTAACAACTGGAATGATTAACTAAAAAAAAGTTAACAACTGGTACCGTGGTGACTGTTTCACCAGATCTTTATAGGCTAGCATTGCCTCAGTCGAAGCTAAAAGAAATGAAGCAGTTAATGATTCTTTCTCATATTTCTTCTAGGGATGGGAATTAAAATTTCATGACGTTAGAGATTTGTAAGTTCGGATTTATTTGAAATAGTGAGGGAACGCCGTTCCGTCAACCAAAAAAAAAGGGAACGCCGTTCCCACGCGTTCCCACAGCACTACACCACTGGGACCTACAGTTTTACGTGGGATCCGAACCACGGGTCGCTACATAATCTGGACACGGAGGACGGTCTTCCATCCAACTACTACCCAGACCCAATGTCGCTTAACTTCGCTGATCAACGGGAAGCGGTGTTACGACATTGGCTACGACGTAGCCCTGCCTTTTCTCTAACAAAGTGGTAAATGATTCTGATGAAATTTAAAGTACGGGCTAACTGGCTTTCAATTACAATGGTTCCCAGATCTGTCAGTCTGTCTTGAGCATTGGTGGACCGCAGATAATATTTTATGTTTCAGTTTGACTATGATAATCTCTATAAAATGTATGTTCATTAATTATATTTCCTCTCTGTTATTTAATCAATTGCTTTATTAATATTTTTAGATTTTATCCCCCCTCTTTCCGGGGCCCCAGGGATTTATCCCGGCTTCCCCGCCCTCCCGGAGGCTCTGCCGGTAAGGAACACCTTTAAATTCTTAAGCCTCACTTTCGACTCCCATCTTATTTGGGTTCCTCATTTGAGAAATTTGAGACTCTCCACCCGACGTACCCTTACACTTTCAGAGCATCTCTCCCATATGTCTTGGGCTGCTGATAGGCGTACACTCTCCTGCCTGTACACCGCTTTAGTTCAATCGAGAATTGACTATGGCTGTGAGGTCTACGGCTCCGCTTCTGTCTCGATTAAGAATCCTGGACTCTTCATAACTGGGGTCTTCGCCTGGCTACCGGAGCCTTTCGCTCTTCACTGGTGGCTAGTCTCCAGGCGGAGTGTGACTCCCCTCCCCTTCGGTACCGTCGTGCATACCTTCAAACAAAAAGTTATTACTGTGCTCATAGGATTCCTTCCTCCATTCTCTGTACTACCCTTGATACAACTCTTCCTCTAGACGACACTCGGCACCTCACTTCAACTGTCCATGCCTTCCTTTCCCATCATGCTCTTCCTCCACCTCAGATCCTCCCAGTCTCGTTTCAGGTCCTCCCTCCGTGGATTCTACATCCGATCTCCTACTGCAAAGATTTGTGTCCCTTTGATAAAAAGTCCACTCCTAGTGCTGTCCTGTTGTCCTTGTCCCATGAACACCTCACTTGTCACTCTTCCTCCATTCATATCTCTACAGATGGCTCCCATTCTCCGTTAGGCGTAGCCACTTCGGCGGTTTTCTCTCTCCCGTGTAAGACTGTTCAGAGTATTTATCTTTCCCATGACACTTCCATTTACTCAGCGGAGCTCTTTACTATTTTGGAAGCTCTAATCCAAATTGGTGCTCTTCCTCCGAGTTCGTTTGTAATTTTTTCGGATTCCCGCAGTGCTCTGATGTCCTTAGAATCTTATGACCCGAAACAACCTTTGGTCCGAAAGATTAAATTTTTTAATTGAATAACCTTTATTAATAATAAAATAAATACATTCGTTTTACAATTTACAATGACATGAATAATTGTGAAGCTGGACTATTTATTTTATTTAATTTGGCCCTTAAACTTTAGGCTTTACTGGGCTCTTATTAAAAATATACAGCTAGTTGTTATTAATTAATAATAAATAAATAAATAAGTATTATTAATAGTTAGAACATGTATTAATCTTAAATTATCACTATTGACATGACAAATGCAAGGTCACCATTGAAGGCACTATACCAATACCATACAAAGAAACGAATATTATACATGAGAGAGAAGAACTGAACAATCCCAAGAAATGTTTTTAATACTAGATTACACACGAGAAATTAATTACCTGAGGTAATTCGAGGAGTGAAGAGTGTAAGGTGGTATATAAAGAAGCAAAGAAACAGGCAAAGAGAGCAGTGGCGAGAGCAAAGGCGGAGGCATATCGGCAGATGTATGAGGATTTAGAGGATCGTGAAGGACAAAAGAAGATATACAGATTGGCTAAGAGCCGAAATAGAACGACAAAAGACTTTACACAGGTAACACAAATTAAGGGAAGGGAGGGGGCGGTGCTGCAAAGAGATGAAGAGATAAAGGATAGATGGAAGGAATATTTTGAGGAATTATTAAATAAAGAAAACCCAAGATCTTTCTATGAGGATGGATTACCAAATGTAGCTATGACAGAACAAGTGGGGAGGATGGAAGTGAGTCGTGCTCTGAATAGGATGAAAAATAACAAAGCGACTGGCCCAGACGAGATACCAGCCGAGGCATGGAAGGCACTGGGAGATGAGGGGGTGGATCTGGTGTGGGATCTAATGCAGAAGTTGTTTGACCAGGAGGTGATTCCGGATGAGTGGCGGACTAGCATCATAGTGCCTATATTCAAAGAGAAGGGAGATGTACAAGTGAGGTGACGTGTATGTATATATATGTATATAGTCTAAAAGTCACTAAAGGGTAAATATCACTAAATCTAAGCTGAATGGCAAGAGCAAGTCATAAACGAACCAACGCGGCTGTTCGTATTGCTTTGGGCTGGCCTAGACATGTTTTTTCCTATCTGACCTAATCTTTGGTGCTGAGTATAATTAGGTGATGTTTCTAAGGTGACAAATGGGGTAGAAAGTTGTTTGTACTTAAGTATAGTTAGGGGTAATGTCTATAGCTTCTAAATTGGTAATGTAAGAGAGAGTTAGGTAGGCTGTTTGTGGGACACAGGAATAAAACGGTAGGCTTCAAAGAATACCTAATTCAACGCACCGGTAAGTGCTTTTGATTGTTTGCTAGAACCTAAGTAACCTAACTGGGGTGTCTACCCCACGCTATCACATTTGGCGACGAGGATGGGATTTGGCTCATTTGGTTAAATTTTGTTCATTGGGTTAAATTTGGCTCATTGGTTTAATTTGGCTTATTGGGTTCAAGTGGTTGGTTTGGAAAATTGGATGTAGCCTAGTGGGTCGTCCGATTGGTTTGTTTGTGTGGGTAAGCTACCGTACTATAGCGTAGGTCCCGCCGGCCTAACTCTAAAACTAATTCCTACTCAGCCCTAACTCTAAAACTAATTCCTACTCAGCCCTAACTGTAATACAATTCACTATTCAGCCCTAACTGGGGAGTAACTAGACCAAATTTAAACGTAACCTAACCTACTTCACGTGATTTGGCCTTATTCGGTTTTGCTCTAGCATGTCGGTGATTGGCCATATAAGCCCCTACGAAGACTCTGGGGAAGACTTCGAAACTTACGCCACTAGGGTGAGGTTGTTTTTCGAGGCAAATTCCATTCCGGATGCTAAGAAAGTACCTACCTTTTTAACTATAATAGGCCCTAAAACGTTTGGTTTAGTTATGGACCTAGTTTCTCCTAAAGCACCGGAAACTTGCACCTATAATGAATTGGTACAGGCCCTAACCGATCACTACAAACCCCGAGTAGTTCTCATCTATGAACGTTTCAAATTTTATTCAAGGCATCAGACGGGAAATGAAAGCATTGCAGAGTTTGTTGCAGGAATAAAAAGCCATAGCCGTACGTGTAAATTTGGGGACAAATTAGATGAAATGCTAAGAGATAGGTTTGTAATGGGTCTCAAAGAGGAGTCTACCCAGAGAGCCCTATTAGCCATACAGGACCTAACTTTTAGTCAGGCTGTAGAAATAGTTACGGCTAGAGAAGCAGCTGCTAAAGATGTTAGAGCTTTTGGCAATCATAGTAGTAAAGCCCAACACGTTAATAGCTTTAAATCTTCTAGGCCTGGCAGACCTAACGAGCCTACTAGACAGGCAAATAAAAGGTATGAGGCGAATACGACTAAGCCTACTAATTCTACTAAGCCTTTCAAGCCATGTACAGGGTGTGGAAAACACCATTGGAAGAAAGATTGCCATTTTAAAGAAGCAGTTTGCCGAAACTGTAGTAAAATAGGCCACATAGCTAAAGTGTGTTTTTCAAAGAAAACGAAGGGTGAAAATTCTAATTTTAACCTCTCTAGTGTAAATCCTGAAAGGGGAAATACTTCGAACATTGGAGTGGAGTACCTATTTTATGAGCAACAAAGTGGGAATAATACAGGCCCATATATTGTAGAGGTAGGCCTAAATGGAATTACAGTTCCTCTAGAACTGGATACAGGTGCTGCCCGGACTGTCATGTCCAGGAAGGTTTTTGAGGGAACTTTCCGAAATGCACCTAAACTACATGCCTCTAAAACTATCTTGAAAAAATATGGAGACATGCAAATACCTATTTGTGGAGAAGCATACGTCACAGTTACACTCAACCAGAAACCTTTGTCTCATCCCTTAACCCTTTTAGTGGTGGATGAGCAAGGGCCTACTCTACTAGGCTGTGATTGGATTGATGCTTTGAAAATGCCGATTGACAAAATCTTGCCAAGGGGTCAGGCAAATGTGCATACACTCTCATATCCATCTGACATAGACTCATTGTTAAAGGAGTTTTCTTCTGTTTTTGGTCCTGAAGTAGGCAACCTAAAAGGCCATCAGGTCTGCATAGAAGTAGATCCTAATGTAACTCCGAAATTTTGTAAGGCTCGTTCAATTGCGCATGCACTGCGGGAGAAGGTAGATTTAGAAATTGACAGGCTGCTAAAAGATAAAATTATTGAACCAGTCACACACGCTAAGTGGGCTGCCCCAGTAGTTCCTGTACTAAAACCGGACAAGTCCGTGCGGTTATGCGGGGATTACCGTTTAACAGCAAATAGAGCCGTCCTTCTAGATTGCTATCCTATACCCAAGCCTGATGAATTATTTAGCTCTCTTGCTGGGGGTAAATATTTCACAAAACTCGATATGTCCCAAAGCCTATGCTCAACTAAGTTTAGATGAAAACTCTAAAGAATTAACTATCATAAATACGCACCGAGGCCTATATAAGTACAATAGGCTATGCTATGGAATAGCATCGGCTCCGGGTATTTTTCAGAGGACAATGGACCAAGTTCTAGGTCACATTCCAGGGGTACTTTGCTTTCTAGATGATGTCCTCATTTCAGGTTCGTCTAAAAAGAACACCTAACTAGATTAACCACGGTTCTAAAAAGACTCCGGGATGCCGGACTTAAGCTAAAGAGAGAAAAGTGTTCATGGGTCACTAATGAGGTTTCATATTTAGGGTTCCGCATAGATGCCTCAGGCATTCATCCAACGGTGGATAAACTAGAAGCAATAGAAAAGGCACCACCTCCACAAAACATCACACAGTTACAAGCTTATTTAGGTCTCCTAAACTTTTATAGGAAATTTTTGCCTAATGCATCGACTTTCCTTGAACCCCTAAATAAGCTATTACGATCTGGGGAACAGTGGAGATGGGAGAAAACTCAAAAGGAAGCATGTGAGGCTTCCAAGGACGTACTACTAAAGTCCACTCTCCTAGTGCATTATGATCCTAAACTTCCTCTCGTAGTTTCAGCAGACAGCAGTTCTTATGGAATTGGGGCAGTGTTATCTCACCACATTGATGGTGTAGATAGGCATATCTGTTTTGCTTCGAGAACATTAACCGAGACGGAAAGACGATATGCACAAGTGGAACGTGAAGCATTAGCCTTAGTATTTGCAGTAAAAAAATTTCATTTCTATCTATGGGGTCATGAATTTAAACTAATTACTGACCATAAGCCTCTTTTAGGTTTATTTTCACCTAATAAAAATATTCCAGTTATGGCCTCAGGTAGGATTCAACGATGGGCACTGATTCTACAAGCCTATAAATTTGACTTAGTACATCGGTCAGGTAAACTTCTAGGTACGGCTGATGCGCTAAGTAGGTTGCCCTTAGAAAATCCAAATGATTGTGTACCTATACCTACAGAATGGGTTCACTTGGTGGAGTTTTTGGAATCCACTCCAGTATCTGCGGTACAAATAGAGCAGTGGACAAAATCAGACCCTATTCTGTCTAGGGTCATCCATTTCTGCTCAGTTGGTTGGTCGACTAAGGTTGAGAGTGAATTACAGCCTTTTTATCAACGTCAGTCTGGCCTCTCGATTCAAAATGGCTGTCTCTTATGGGGCCACAGAGTGATTATTCCAAATAAAGGCAGGTCGAATTTAGTGAAGGAACTTCACGCTGAACACATGGGCGCAACAAAAATGAAAGAGCTGGCGAGAGCTTATTTCTGGTGGCCTGGTTTAGATGGAGAACTCGAATCATTGGTTCGTTCCTGTCAAAGCTGCCTAGAGAACAGAGATCTCCCAAGGAAAAGTCCACTTCATCCTTGGGAATGGCCTACTATACCGTGGCATAGGATCCATGTTGACTATGCAGGTCCTATAAATAATACTTATTTCCTAGTCATTGTGGACGCCTACTCTAAGTGGGTGGAAATTCTTCCAACCACTTCCACGACTTCGGGTGTTACTATTCGCTTACTCCGTTCGGTTTTCGCTCGATGGGGTTTACCCGTAGTCCTGGTTTCCGACAATGGTACTTGTTTTACCAGTGAGGAATTTCGTTCCTTCGTCCACCTAAATGGCATTAGACATGTCCGGTCTAGTGTTTTCCACCCGTCTACTAACGGTCTCGCGGAAAACATGGTCCGTACTTTCAAGTCGGCCTTGCGTCATTCTCGTGGGGAGGAAATGCAAGTGGTGTTGGATAAATTTTGTTTAAATATCGAATAACACCACACACCACGACGGGGGTGTCTCCCTCTAAACTTCTGATTGGCCGGGGAATTCGTTCAGTTTTCGATTTGTTACGTCCAAACGAAACGTTACAACAACGAGTTTTACGCCATCAGGAAAAACAGAAGTTGTACCACGACACTAAAAGAGGGAGAGTTCTAGAAGCGCAACCTAATGATCCAGTTATGATTCGCAACTATGGGGCTGGACCAAAATGGGTTCCTGCAACTGTGCAGGAGAGAACGGGCCCTGTTTCCTTCAAGTGCCAACTAGAAGATGGTCGTTCTATTAAACGCCATCAGGACCAGATATGGGAACGTGAAGTGCAGAAGGACCAGAGTCTTCCGGAAGAGAGAACTGATCCTCCGGAAAATGGTTCAACTCGCCCGCCTATACAGGTTGCACCTAATCCTACTACATCAACCCCGCTCCGCAGGTCGTCTAGGGTCCCTCATCCCCTGACAGACTAAACTTGTAGGGGAGGAGTGAGGTGACGTGTATGTATATATATGTATATAGTCTAAAAGTCACTAAAGGGTAAATAAGCACACCTGACAAAAAATTAGTCACACCTAATAGCACCGATAGTAGGAAGTTCAAGGTCACACAGAGGGCGCTGATGTAGCATTGGTAAGTGACAAGTAGCGGTGACGTAGCACACAGGATCAGATCTGTTTCGTGAGGTGGTGAAGAACAAAGTGTGTGTTGGATATAGTCTGCAAAATGGGTCGTGAGGCAGACGTTACTCAGTGGCAAAAAGGAGCCATCGTGTTTGGCAGAGCCCACGGACACAAAATGTCTGAAGTAGCCCAATTTGTTGGTGTGTCAACGCGTACTGTCCAGCGAGTTTACAAAGAGTGGTGTAGTTCGCAATCAACTGAAATCGACGGCGTAACTGTGGCCGGAAAACAATTCTCGACAATAGCGGCCGCCGCCATGTTTCTCGTCTAGTAACTGCAAATCGTTTTCAAACCTGAGAACAATTGCTCCAAGAAACCAATGAGGTTCTCCAGCGACCAATTTCCGAACGGACATTGCGACGAGAACTGCATGCGATGGACATCTGGAGCAGGGTACCACGAAAGAGGCCGCTGTTAACAGCAAGTCACAAATTGGCACGTTATAAATGGGCTCAGAGGCACAAAAACTGGACTGCGGCAGATTGGAAACGTGTAATTTGGTCCGATGAGTCCCGTTTTTGTTTGTTCTCCAATGATGGGAGGCGACGAGTACATCGCAGGTCCAATGAAGCCTTTAATCCTGAATGCGTCGAAGGTGTTGTTCAGGCTGGAAACAGAAAGTGAAGCGCGGACTCTGGCGGAACTTCGGGACCGGCTGATGAACGAGTGGCAGCAAATCGATGTTCAGTACATGCACAACCTCGTAGAGTCTCTGCCTCGCCGGATTCGTGCGGTTATCAAGGCCAGAGGCGCCGTCACACGTTATTAGGTACATTCTGAGAGGGGTGACTAATTTTTTGTCCGGTGTGCTTATCACTAAATCTAAGCTGAATGGCAAGAGCAAGTCATAAACGAACCAACGCGGCTGTTCGTATTGCTTTGGGCTGGCCTAGACATGTTTTTTCCTATCTGACCTAATCTTTGGTGCTGAGTATAATTAGGTGATGTTTCTAAGGTGACAAATGGGGTAGAAAGTTGTTTGTACTTAAGTATAGTTAGGGGTAATGTCTATAGCTTCTAAATTGGTAATGTAAGAGAGAGTTAGGTAGGCTGTTTGTGGGACACAGGAATAAAACGGTAGGCTTCAAAGAATACCTAATTCAGCGCACCGGTAAGTGCTTTTGATTGTTTGCTAGAACCTAAGTAACCTAACTGGGGTGTCTACCCCACGCTATCACAACAAGATTGCACGAATTATAGAGGGATCAAGCTAATATCACATACAATGAAGATATGGGAGTGAATAGTGGAGAGTAGGTTGAGAGACGAAGCGGAAGTGTCAGTGGAACAGTTTGGATTTATGCCGGGAAGGAGAACGACAGATGCAGTTCTTGCATTGAAACAGTTGGCAGTTTGGTACAGAGAGGGGCAGAAGGCGTTGCACATGGTTTTTATTGACTTGGAGAAGACATATGATAGGATACCACGGCAGGAAGTTTGGAGATGCTTAACGGAAAAGAGGGTACTGGAGAAGTATGTTAAACTGATCAAGGGGATGTACAGGGGAGTAATAACTAAGGTGAGGAGTAGCGTGGGTGTGTCAGAGAGCTTTGGGGTGGAAGTTGGTCTGCACCAAGGATCAGCTTTGAGCCCCTTCCTTTTCAATGTGGTATTCGATGTGTTGACGGACAGGATTAGAGGGGAGGCGCCGTGGTGCATGATGTATGCAGACGATGTTGTGTTGAGTGGGGAGACGAAAGAGGAGGTGGAGCAGCAGTTGGAAAATTGGAGAGAGGCGTTGGAAAGTAGGGGGATGAGAATTAGCCGAAAGAAGACCGAATATATGAAATGTGATGTGCAGCAGGACCGAGGAGGGGAAGTGACCTTGAGTGGAGAGCGTGTTAAGACGGTGGAGTATTTTAAATACTTGGGGTCAACAGTGGATGCAGAGGAGGGAGCAGAGAGAGAGATAAACTGTAGAATACAGTCGGGGTGGAAGAACTGGAGAGACGTATCAGGGGTGCTCTGTGATAAGAGGGTCCCAGTGAAACTGAAGGGAAAGGTATTCAAAACAGTGGTGAGGCCGGCAATGTTGTATGGAATGGAGACTGTGCCAATGAAGAAGAGCAATGAAAGAAAAATCGATGTGGCTGAAATGAAGATGTTGAGATGGATGTGTGGAGTGACGAGGAGGGATATGGTCAGAAATGAGCATATAAGAGGAACAGTGAAGGTGGCAGAAGCATCTAAGAAGGTGCAGGAGGCCAGGCTGAGGTGGTATGGACACGTCAGGAGAAGAGAGGAGGAGTATGTGGGGCGCAGAGTGCTGGAGATGGAGTTGCCGGGACGGAGAAGAAGAGGAAGACCGAAGACGAGATGGAAGGACTGTGTGGTGGCGGATATCAGGGAGAAGGACTTGGAGGAGGACGCGGTATATGACAGAGGAGAGTGGAGAAGACGAACCAAAAACAGCGACCCCATGTAAAGATGGGATAATAAGCTGCGGAAGAAGAAGATTACACACGAGAAATTAATAATTAGTAAACAATAGTAATAGACATTAATCCTAGATTTTTGTTAGTATGCCATTATTAATCGGGATTTCAACTTAGTTTTAAACAAATGTACATTCACAAAATTTTTTATATCGGCATTTAAGTCATTCCATAGTTTCAATCCAATGAAAATGGATAGTTTTTGAGATGAAGACAATCTAAATTGAGGTATAACAAGGTTTGATTTATTTCTGGTCTGATACGAGTGGATTTCTGGGTGAGTTACGAAATATCTATTTACCCATTGTAAATTAATGATTTTGTTCTTACACTTGTAAATAAAAATAAAATGTGCCAGTTTGGTTATATCATTGAGGTTTAGTAGGTTTAGCTCTTTAAATAATGCACATGAGTGACCAAGGAAATCAGCATCAGATAATAACATTATTGCTCGTTTTTGGATGACAAAGATATCATTTAATGCGTTGTTAGCGGAGTTTCCTCAAACAAGGGTGCAGTACGTTATATAAGGAAGAACAAGAGTATGATAAAGAGTCAATAAAACTTGTTTATGGACTATATTTCTAAGTTTAAACATTATAGCAACGCTCCTTGAAATCTTTTTCGCGATATAATTTACATGATCACTCCACTGCAAATTCTTATCTAGCATTACACTAAGAAATTTTGTTACAGTACACTCCTTTATAGTGATTTCACTAACATTAAGTTCAAGATATACATTTCTTTTATTAGTAAAAATCATGAAATTTGTTTTACTGGTATTTAGGAAGAGTTTATTGGTGGTCAACCATTTCATTACACTGATGAATTCTGAATTAAATATACTCTTAGCTGAATTAACATTTTTGCAAGAAAAAGACACAGTTGTATCATCTGCAAATATTATGAAGTTCATTATATCAGATGAACGTGGAAGGTCATTTATATATAATAAAAATAACAGTGGACCCAGAACTGAGCCCTGTAACACACCATGTTTGACAAGGATACAACAATTAGTCCATTTTCTCACTGCTTATTCCGCGCGGTGTATCTCTTTCTGTTGGATCCCCTCTCATGTGGGTATTGCCGGTAACGAGGAGGTGGACCTTTTGGCCAGGCGAGCTTGCTCTCTTCCTATTATCCCTAAATCTTTGCCCTTCTCAGATTTCATTATTTCCCTCCGCCGCCATTTCAAGTCGCTGTGGCAGCGCGACTGGGATGCCGTCGGCGTAAACAAACTCCGCCGTCTCAAGCCTGTTCTTCATCATTGGTCTTCTTCATATAAATGCCTGCATAAGGAAGTTTTGTTTGCTCGTCTAAGAATTGGTCACACCTGTTTGACCCTTGGCCACCTTATGTCTAGAAATCTCCTCGAGTCTTGCCCACATTGTCATGTTCCTCTCACTGTTGAGCATGTGTTTATTTTTTGCCCTCTTTATTCAACCTTCCGTTTGCAGTGCTTTCCGGAGTTATATTCCCATCCGGCCTCAACGCGTCTTCGGTCCATTCTTGCAGAGGGTGCCTCTTTCTCTGTCGGCCCCATATTTGATTTCCTTCAACTGTCACGGCTCCTGTCCCGCTTCTAACTTAGTCTCGCCGTGATATGAACCTGTCTAGGTTTGAAACGGCGGTCACTTCCACAGGAAAAAAAAAGTTATAGTTATATTTAATTTAGCTTTTAACCTCGTTGACTTCGTTGCATTTCCGTGCGTTGGTCTCTTCACACGAAGGTCAAGCTGGTGGCCCCGCCTCTAGGCCTGGCTTGGTGGAGGAGCGAGTTGATCTCCACCGCACATAGCCAGGTACACCCGGCTCATCTGGTACCGTCCTGAACCAGGCATCTAGTCTTCTTTTGAAGACTTCAACTTTGACCCCTGTAACGTTTCTGAGGTCCTTTGGAAGCTGGTTAAAAAGTCTTGGCCCCCCCCTGACAACCAAGCTATTTCCCTTCATTCTCTGTTGTAGGTAAGCTACTGGAATCAATAATTAGGGATCGTATAGTCGAACACTTAGAATTGCATAACTTGATTAGAAATATGCAGCACGGTTTTACGCGAAACAAATCTTGCTTAACTAATCTTTTAGAATTTTTTCAAGGCGTGGTTGAAGTTTACGATAGTCATCGGGTGGTCGATGTAGTGTATTTAGATTTTCAAAAAACGTTTGACACCGTACCGCACAAAAGACTCATTGAAAAAACTAAGGCTTATGGAATCAGGGGTGTAGTAATACATTGGATAGAAGAGTGGTTGCAAGGTAGGAAACAGAGGGTGGTCGTTGATGGAGCGGAGTCGTCTTGGGCAAATGTAGCGAGCTGCGTTCCTCAGGGTTCTGTATTGGACCCCTTGCTTTTTCTTATATATATTAACGATTTAGATGTCGGCCTAGTCAGTACAGTTTCATAGTTTGCGGATGACTCGAAGTTGGGTAGTAGGGCGATTAATGACGAAGATAGAGGTAAAATCCAGGAAGATCTGAATAAAATCGTTGATTGATCAGTCACATGGCAAATGAGATTTAACGTCGAAAAGTGCAAAATTTTACATATAGGTTCGCGTAACGGTAATTTTGTGTATAGTATGTCAGGGAAGGAGTTAGCAAGCGTAGAGCAGGAAAAAGATTTAGGAGTTATAGTCAATGATGATTTAAAAGTGGCGAAACAAATTACAGCAGTGGTCAATTAAGCGAACAAGGTGCTAGGTTTTATAGCTAGGAATTTTGAGTACAAATCGCGCGATATTATTGTTCCTCTTTATAATTCATTAGTTAAACCCCATTTGCAGTACGAGATCCAATTTTGGAATCCGCATATGCGAAAAGATATAAACAAAATCGAAAGAGTTCAAAGACAAGCAACTAAGATGATTCCGTCACTTAGGTCGAAATCGTACGAGGATAGGCTTAAGGAGTTAAAATTGACTACACTCGAGACTAGGAGGCTAAGGGGTGATCTAATCCAGGTTTTCAAAATTATGAATGGGTTCGATAACGTAGATAGAGATAGCTTTTTCGAAATATCTCAATATAATAGGACTAGAAATAACGGGTGTAAGTTGACAAGTAGAAGGCTTGAGACAGCAGTTGCCAAAAACGTTTTTACGCATAGAATAGTAAATAGCTGGAATAGTTTGCCGGTAGAAGTAATTAGTAGCACGTCTATAAACATGTTTAAGAATCGATTAGACGCATATGTTGATAGATTGGGTATAGTTTAAGGTAGTAAAATTAAGGCTTTGTGGTTCGGAACCCACGTAAAATTGTAGGTCCTCTCCGCCACCACGGCGGACATGCACCAATACACAATTACGGACACAGTTAGGTAGACCAGCCATGAGTGGATCCTACGGTCTTTGTTGGTCTGAAACATTATAACAAGAGGTCCCTTGTTGGGCCTTTAATTTGGGAACACTACACATTCTGCCTTTCCTACAGTATTTTCCAGCGTTGTTTGGGTGGTAATTGGGTTTAGTTTGAAGTTTGGTACCAGTTTCTCGATCATCTTCCATATGTAGATTATGGTGTATCTCTCTCTTCTTCTTTCCAGGGAGTACAGATTTAGTTTACGCAGTCTTTCCCAGTAGCTGAGTTCTTTGCAGCCACCAATCTTAGCTGTGAAATGTCTCCGAGTTTCTTCTAGTTTATTAGTTTCTTCCTTTTTATATGGGGACGTCAAAACTGAGCAGTATTCAAGTTTTGGTATGATCAGTGTTTTCAGCAGGGGAATCATTACTGTCTTGTCCCTTCTTTTGAACGTTCTTAGTACCTGTCCCGCGACTCTTTTTGCTTTTTTATCGCTCTCTGATTTTGTGTCTCGAATTTGGCATCATCGGTCATTATAACCCCCAAATCGATCGCTTTCGTGCTTCTCTGCATTTCCTGTCTATCTGGAGCATAACATGCTGTCTGTTTAAGTTCCTCATATCTACCATATCTCAAGAGCTGAAATTTTCCGGTGTTAAATGTGATGATGTTGTCTTCTGACCATTTGTATATTTTGTTCGTGTCCCTCTGCGAGGCCTCCACCTCCTTTGCATCGCTGATTTTTCTGCTGATCTTTGTATCGCCTACAAAGGATATTACTATACTGTTGCTCTTTACTTCACTGTCTATGTCCGTTAGCATAATAATGAATAGAAGTGGGGCCAGTACTGTACCTCGTGGTACTGAGCTGCGTACTTCCGATTCTGATGATGATATACCTTGAATTTTTACGACCTGTAGACGTTCTCTGAGGAAGTTGTAGATCCATTTTCCCACTTTGTCTGTTATTCCCATCTGTTTCATTTTATGTGCTATTATACCATGATCACATTTGTCGAAAGCTTTAGCAAAGTCCATTTATATGACATCATAGTTTTCATTGCCTTCCAGTGCATCTAGGATATTGTTATAGTACTCTATAAGATGTGATAGGCATAAGCTTCCTGATCGGAATCCGTGCTGATTTTCGCTGGATCTTTCCAGTGTTTCCAAGAAGCCATAGATTTTCTTTCTAACTATTCCTTCAAATACTTTGATGAGGTGGGACGTCAATGACACTGGTCTATAGTTCTTTGCTTGAGATGTCTCTTCCTTTATGTATAGGGATAATAGGTCACAATATTTGCTCTTTTCAAGATGCTTGGTATTTCCCAGAGCTGGGCAGTAACGCGTTACAAGTAACGGCCGTTACGTAACGCGGTACTTTTTTAGTAACGGTAACGCTAACGGCGTTACATTTCAAATCAAGTAACTCTTTCAGTAACAACGTTACCTTTTTAGGGAAATACATTCGTTAATCGTTACTCGTTACTTTTTTATCGTAGCTCGCCATTAGTTTCTTTCGATCCTCACTCATTATTCATTAACCGTTAAAAATTTGTCCCTTCACTATGAGCGAGGTGTGCACTGTGCATGTTGGCCGTTGGCATGCTGGCAGCCTACCCCCATCCACCCTCTCCCCCTACACTGTCAGCACTGTCAAAGTAAAAAGGCGAAGAACCCTGGAGCAGGGATGGACCTAAGTTCAACAGAGGTTTCGTCATTCCTCTCATCTGGGCCTTCACGGTACGTTAGCTCTGCATCCTTCCCATCCACTAACTTTAAAAATATGTTTATTAAACTTAACACTCCTATACCATCTAGCAAAGCTGGGCACAAACCGTTAATCCGTTAATCGTTAATTAACGAAGTTAACTTTTTCGTTAACGATTTAACTTTTAAGTTAACTTTGAAAATCATTATCGGACTAATTAACTTCCGTTACATTTAACTTCCGTTAACTCAAGTCCGTTAACCCAAAAAAATCATAAATAAACGTTTAAAAGTTTCTATTATTTTCAGTGCTGAGCAGGTGCGCATTTAATCCGCCACTGTTAATAGTGATGAACGAATTTCCATTTCCGCAGTGCAAAATCAGGCGATATATTTGTTTCCGTCGCCACAATTTGTGTCTTACCAAGAAAGGCTACCTGGGCATGACTGTCCACTGGTTGGACCCCACCACCAGGCAGAGGCAGCAAGCAGTGCTCGCATGCATCATGCTGACAGGCCATCATACCTATGATGTGCTTGCACAGGCCATGATCAACGTCCACTATGAATTCCACATTGAGAAAAAAGTCACCAGGTTAGATAGTTGATATTATATTAATATTAGACTATTAGTCTATTAACAATTTGTATCAGAAATTTTTTTCAAATAAATTGTAGATTATTTCTATTTATAAATTAAATTCAATAGTAATATTTGATAATTCGTAATTGTAATTTTATAAAAAAAAAACTTAGAATGTCTTTCTATTCCAGGACTACCACAGACAATGGCAGCAACTTTGTGAAGACCTTTGTCCAGTTTGGGGCAGAGGCTGACACACTGCCAGGCCTGCCAGTGGCTCAGGATGTGGACGCCGACCCTGATGATGCTACTGTGGCTGCCCTGTTGTCTGGATCCGTGGACGAGCAGGAGTTGGAGTATGTCTCCCTGGCAGACTCCCTGGCTGTGTCTGTGGTTGAGCCTGACGATGTCGACACTATCGTTGGCAATCCCATCAACCTGCCAGCCCACATGAGGTGTGCTGCCCACACCTTCAACCTAGTGGCCAGCAAGGATGCAGATGCTGCACTGCAGAGTTCAGTGTTCAAGGGGCCCTACAGGGCTGCCATGGCCAAGGCACGCGCCCTCTGGAACCTGCAGGATCGCAGCACTGTGGCAGCAGACAGCATCTACGCTGAGGTGGGGAGGAGGCTGGTTGTCCCCAACACGACGAGGTGGAACTCCACCTATGACTCTGTGGTGGTCCTGAACACAATCCTGGCGACGAAGAGGCCTGCTCTCCACAGAGTCATGACCCAGCTGAAGGTCAACAGCTTCAAAGACCAGGATGTCGACTTAATGAAAGAGTATGTCAAGGTAATATATTTATAAATTAATAATAAACTAGCGGGACTCGTGGAAATTCCACGATTTATTTTTTTTCTGGTTACAATTAAATGCAGGACCTTGATACAATAATAGCGTTGTTTACGTAAACGTTTAAGAATACAATTATTCCAACTATATTTATTTATTGCAATAAAGTTATATTTTTCTTAACACCAGCCAGTAGATACGTTTTAGTTTTGCTCATTCAATTATCGTTATATTATTGAGTAAAATACAGCAGAATAATATTGCAGAATAATACAAATTTGAATTTCTACAATTTACTAATTCTCCATTGTTTTATTTCCAGATCATGTCACCTGTGGCCAAAACACTCGACAAGATCCAGGGGGAGGAACAAGCCTACCTTGGGACTCTGCTGCCAACAGTTGCTGCGACAATCTTCAGGCTTAAGGACTTGAAGTCCAAGGGCCTCGTCTACTGCAGCGCCTTGGTCGACGCACTTTTGGCAGGCATCGACAAAAGGTTTGGGCCCTCCTGGAGGATGACGAATGCCAGCTGGCTGCTGCCTTCCATCCCAGGTTTCGCCTCATCTGGTTGGACAAGTATGACAACACCAAGGTCGCCAGGGTGAGGAAAAGCATGGAGGGTACAGTCGAGGAGGCCATGAAGCAGCAGTCCAACGAAGTGGGCAGCAACAGTGGAGGCAGCAACAACGAGGAGGAGGAGGAGGATGACTTCTTCAGTGCTGTCATCCAGACAAAAGAGAGCAGCAGAAGCCACAGGTCACTCAAGGGCAAGGCCCAGAACTTGGTCAAGACCTGGCTGGAGACCAACTCCAAGGACTTGCTGACAGATGCTGCCTTCTTGGGTGAGCAAGTGTTGGTGGACTTGTTCATCAAGTTCAACACAGCCATCCCCTCCAGTGCTGCAGTGGAGCGTTTGTTCTCTATGGGCAAGGACATCCTGAGGGCCAAGAGATCATCCCTGTCTGATGAAAACTTTGATATGCTAATTTTCATGAAGGGCAACATGCATCTCATGAACAAAATGGAGAACGAGAAAAAGAGGGAAAATTAAATTATATATATATTGTGTTTTTCATTTTTTTTATAATAAAAGTTAACGGTTTATCGGTAACTTCCGTTACATGTTTAACGAATTAACGGATTAACGGTTAACGAACTTAACTTTTTGGTTAACGGATTAGCGGTTAACGAAGTTAACTTTTTGGTTAACGGTGCCCACCACTGCCATCTAGTACCGCTGTTGAGCGGGTTTTTTCAGCACGGAAGGATATACTGCGTCCGAAACGAGGCTCGCTCTTAGATGCAACTTTTGAGAAGCTTGTTTTCTTAAAGGCCAATAAAGATCTTTTGAATAATAGTTCTTAAGTTTGTATATTTAGCTAATAAATTTCACTTATCATTGCCATGCACAATAACTCATTTGATTCATTTCTTTAGTATTTCATATTATTGTTTTGCAAAACTAAACTTTCCTCGTATATTCTAGCATTAGTAAATTAGTATCAATAGTATGCTACATCCTCTGTTATGTTGCAATTCCTAGTAGTAAATCTTGCAGTAATTTTGTTTAACTTTTTTTAAAAATATTATGCCTTATAAGTCATAACAACGCAATGAAGGCATGCAGACTTCATAGCCTATGTATTAACCAGTGGATACAAATCAACACACTCGCACAAGCGAATGTTTATATAATATAGTATTTTATGTATATATAAATTATAATATACCTATGCATATATATAATATATTTAAATTTTATTAAAAGTAACGGTAACGAGTAACGGTGCCGTTACTCGTTACTTTTTAAAAATGGTAACTGTAATGATAACGGCGTTACATTTAGACTGTGGTAACGGTAACGACATTACATTTATAAAGTAACGAGCACAGCACTGGTATTTCCCCAGTGTCTAGAGATCTTCCCCATATCCAGTCCAGCATAAGGATGTTTTCATTTTTACAGTTTTTAATCAATCATGCGTTCCATTTGTCCGGACCTGCAGCTGAATGTAATGACTGGGTTGTTTAACTCCTTTCGGGAGACCTGCAGCTGAATGTGATTTCATTTGTCCTATAGCTCGCGCTATAACATCTCGGGTAAAATAAAAATCTGTTATAGTCTTCTTGCAATTTGTCTTCGAAGTATGCATCTACGTCAGGTATCGCTTTGTCACTTTTTGGGGTACTGAAGACTGATTCATACCTGGCTCTCAATGTTTCAGATATTTCTTTTAGATCGTCGGTTAATTCATTATTTCATTTCCTTAAGGGCCCGATAGTGGCGTACGTTTTTGTTTTCCTTTTCGCATAGTTATTGAAGTATTTTGGATTTTCCTTTGACTTCTACCGCCTTTTCCTCTTCCCATAGACGGATCCAGAGGGGGGACCAGGGGGCTTAATTGAAGCAACGTGGACATAAGCATTCAAACGTTTTAACTAATTTCGTTTAACCAGGATGTATGGGGCCTTCAAATTAAGCCCCCTGGCCCTTCCTCTGGTTCCGCCTATGCCTCTTCCGTCTCTGTATGGCCCTTAATCAGGGTTTATATTTCCCTATCAATACTCTCCAGTTTTTCTTGGATTACTTTCCTGGTACTGTTGTCTGTGCAATCAGTTAACTTTGCCGCTACTCTCTTTTCTTTTGCGAAATATTGTTCTTTTGCCTCTCGAACCAGCTCCTCTTTCGGTTGTGCTTTCGGAGCATATTTTTCTAAAATTCCTCGCGTCTTTTCTTCCAAAGTTGTGAGCATTTCTTCAGTTGTTTTATTCTTTAAAACTGTTCTCCACTCTATTTGGGCCATATACCTAGTTTCAACCTTTCAAATGTTCCGCACGATGATTCCTCATTTCACGAAAGTGAAGCTTGTCGCCCCTCCTCTCCTCATATATATATGTGGGATGAATTTCACAATTAAACACGTGAAATGAATGAATGCTTCAAACCACAAGGGAAAAAAAAAACGATTCCAAGGCCTTTAGTGTATTCAGAGCTACACCTCGTCAGCTTCCTGACGTCCCTGACGAGGTGTAGCTGAATACACGAAAGGCCTTGGAATCGTTTTTTCTTTTTCCTTGTGGGTTTGCAGCATATATATATATATATTAATTCGTGGTGTACAGGGTGGTACAAAAATCCTGCCTCATTTAAAAAAATTATATTTCATTCTAATTTCATAATTGGGACTCCCGGTAGCTGAACAGCCTCGGTGTCGGACTCTGGGCGGTGAGGCTCTGGATTCGCTCCCAAATGTTGGCTCCTGGGTTGGGCTGGGCCGGCTACTCACTCTGTCAATGCTCGGACTCAAGTTACCTACAGGGCACTCTCACCCCCACGCAGTGGTGAAATAAATTTCTAGGTTGTTACCTTTAATTTTATATTTGCTGAAAGTATACGTTAGCAGTATGAAACTTGTATGTTCAATTCTGGTTGACTCGCTTGTCACCCCAGTAAAATACTAACTCATTTTCGTTTTTCTTTCAGACCCATTTGAAATGTGTGATAGCAGCAACTATACGATTGAACAACGCATATTGGCTAGTACCTGAGTCCATAAGCAGAGGAGCTGCACGATTGAATCGGTCCTGGAAGTCTGCACGAATATTTTCATTGGTTATGCCATTACGTGGTCGCTCATGGACCCAGTTACTAGTCAATATGCGTCTGAAAGAAAAACGAAAATCAGTTAGTATTTTACTGGGGTGACAAGACAATGGACACCCTGTAGGCTGAGTATTTTGTGAGATTGGAATTGCTCAGACTCTTGAAATAATTAATAAGGATAATACATTTTCTTGTTCGCTAAACAAGATTTTTGTTTCTCATAATGGTTTTAGCACATTTCCAGTGACACCTAATTTACCGCTTGAAAATACTGCATTGGAAGAATCTTGTGGAACATGCTAGAAATATAATTGTGTAATGTCGTAGCAACACCATTTTTCGATCCAAAAAGGCCAGTTTCCAAGGGGGATACATGGTCTAAACGTAATAAATTCTTGTTATATTAACCCTGTAGATTGATTAAATCATTATTATTATTGATCAATATATAAATACCATAGACTATGGTACCTACGGTATATAATGATTAGGGTATCATCATCAAACCATTATCACGTGTAACGATTTCTGACCATTGTGAATTATCTTCCTATAATTCATATTGGCGAGATATATTGTATAGCAGAGGGAGTTGAACATTTCAGTAGCTTTGCTGTTTAGTGAATATTTGGAGATCACGTACTTGACTTAATTCTACAAGGTTCGAAATCTACGCAGTTCTAGGCACGTATGCTTTGGTTTAAATTCTTTAAATCTTTTCATTTTCATATATATATATATATATATATATAATATATATATATATATATATATATATATATATATGTTTTAGGAGACCAGATTATATTACGTTAGATGGTCGTTTCAGATTGGTTAGTTATTTCCCACGTGACCAATTTCGGCCAATCATGATCTTTGTAACAAACTTGAACATTGGTCTCCGCGAAACTTAATATTTACCATATATATACTGTATAACTTATAAAAGATATAAATATAACTTATCTCTAAGTATATATATATATATACTTAGAGATAAGTTACATTTATATCTTTTTCTCTCAGCACTGATATCTCGGTAACTAAAAAAAATTCAGACATATATATATATATATAATTTATTTATTTATTTATTGTTAGTTAATCAGATTTACCTGCAGAAATGGAATCTTTGCCACGTGTTCACTGCAGCCTACGTGATCAAAAAGAAAAAACTGCATTACTTTGCTCAGCAGCAAACCAGTTTATAGTTATTTCCTACTTCATTAACAATACAACCACACGTGTCATACAGAAATAAATAATTACTGTACGCAGGTAATTAAAGTAATTATTACTTAACATAAAGTTCATGATTAGCTAAGGCCGTAAGTCTTACTTGAGAACATAAAAACGGTGCGTACGTTCACAACTTTCACACTTCACAGTCTACCTTCCCTTTCAGTTTTGAATACAGTATAATATATATATATATATATATATATTTTTTATTTATTTATTTATTTATTACTTTCACTGTTTGTTAACCTACTACATTTCTTACCTAAACCTTCTTCATAGTAAAACTCAATGACTTCGTAATGCTAATATAAAACTGGTTGAAAATGTCTGCGTTTGAATTACAGAAAATGGCTACCGAATGAGAGTCAACAAACGCTATTTTATTCTGCAGTTACACACACACACACACACACACACACTTTTTATATATACGAGTGTATAATATATATATATATATATATATATTATATATATATGTGTGTGTGTGTGTGTGTGTGTGTGTCCTGTTATCTTGTACATAAGCAAATTTCAGGAAATTTATTATTTAGCACGTAGCCTATTCGTAGAAGTTGAGAAGTTTATATATATATATATATATATATATATATATATATATATATATATATATATATATATATTAAATCATTAATTCAAGATTATAAGACCTAAATCATATTAATAAAATATGGCAACTATTATGTATCTATATGTGAGGGGAAAATAGGTTTACGTTGTAAGGGAGCCTACTCTGTAATGATCACGTACCCTAAGCTTGACTGAAAAATATATTTCGATTGTAATTCTTTCCTCTTTTTCCTTTCCTCTGGACACTATTTTTTCTAAACTAATTTGGGTGAATATGGTGTTTCTTTGTAGAATTAGGAAATAATAATAATTACAGATTTGAAAGAATATATCTGACCTATATATTTTTAGCTTGTAGGCCCTGATAGCCTGGAGGTACAGTAACTATAAATGTAGGCTACGTTGGCATATATTGCTGCAGTGAAAAGGTTTTCTGGTTCAATTTTTTATTATTAATTTTTAACTGAATAATTTGAAAATGATTTTGTACAACCCTAAGATATTCTAAGTCAGTGTCCCCGTAGAGGAAAATGTATAAAAAACCTTATAATATAAATAATAGGCTCTTATTTCCTTATTTTATTATTATTTATGTGCATCTTCTTTTAGTTCTTCAATGGCCAGCATCTTGAGTTTCTTTAGATTTCGTTTTGTTAAAGCTGCGATATCTCGACCAATCAGAACTAAGTATATTACTTACAGGTTTTTAACTCTAGTTTCTATTGGTTGGGGCTATCTATTCCCCAGACTTTCAAAACGATAAATTAAACCTCCCCGTACGCCTGTCCTTTGTTGGCGTCCGATTGTAAACAAAAATTTTACTTAAAATGTTACATTTTAAGTTAAAATGTCTATGAAACAAGGTGAGCACAAGAAAGTTCTATTGATCTTTTCCAGTTTCTGGTTATATGTCTTTTTCTATAACTATGAATGTATATCGAACAATAATTTAATTCACATGGGGGCCTAATTCGGAAGTTACTAATTAAAATATCCAGGACTAGCTGTAGGCCAATTTTGGGTAGGCCTATAGGCTAACCTAAGTTGACCATCGTGGGCTATACTTGAAACTCTATGTAAATAAAATTTTGTTAGACCTACACTCAGCAAGGAGGAGTTGTTAAACGATCTGATATTTTACTACATTTTCTATGATAGGCCTTATGAAACTCACTGAGGTATTGGCCAAGTTTCTTACATTTCCATTTTTAATAAATTAAAGTCAGCTCAGTTTGCTTAACCAAAAAGTTAAAAATTTTTAGGCCTTCAGTGAAATTTGGCTTAAAATCCAAGAGGCCTACTGAGGCCTAGCCTATGCAGTACTAGTAAAAGTTAAGTAACTAAACTAACCATAAATTAGATAGTTCAAGTTAAATTAGAAGGTTTAGGTCTGGAATTTTAATAATTTTTAGTTAAATTATTTGATTTTGTATTTCAGTAATGAAGATCTTTCCTAATACAGAATAGGCATAGGTTAATTTTATTTCCTTGAATCAAACTGAGGACCTAGGTCTCAGTAAAGTGCCCAGCTCCAAATGGGGAAACTTGGGCATAATTGTAAACCTTGTCTTACATTTAACTTAGGAACTCCAACACTGTCTGAATTTAGTGTTCATTTGTGACATAAGTCTTACTTTTGTTATGGATAGGGGCCTTCATATTTTAGTTCCATCATTGACTCAAAATTTATTTATTTAATTTAATTCATTGTGTCTAAAGTAAGATTTCTCTCTTTAAATTTTAATTAGTTTAAATTTAAATCTTGATATACCTCAAAGTACTGAAGGGCCTAAGCGAAATTCATTTTACTCTTTTTTTTCCTTATATAGATATACCAAACCTATTATGAACCAAATTTTTTTATGTTCAACCATATCTTTATAGTTCAATTAATAGTCCTATATGAATAAGGTAACAAGATTTTAATTTAACTTTTAAATTAATAAAAGTAATTTTGTAATGGGAGTAGACTAGAGTGGCATCTATAGTCTTCACGAAAAGATTGATGAAATTTAACTATAAATAGGAAATAAATCAAAAGTAGTTTCATCATACACAGGTTTATTCCTACCAATTTAGTTCAAAATTTGCCTAGTTCAATATAAGAAATATATTTTAGTAGGTACTTGTAATATTGTTAATAGGTAATAGGCTATATTTAAGTTGACCCATTTAATTAGCCTATATTAACCCTCAAATACAAGAGTAGAGTATTTTATATCCACACACACACACACACACACGTCTAATATTTGTGGATTATACAGTTTCCAGATAGAATTGCTTGCCATTGAATGTAGCTATTTAATTATTTACTTAACACTATTATTTCAATGAATTTTGTAAATTAAATGTATTAAATATTATTTGCAGTGTTAGGCTATAGTGTTTACTGATACTTTCAATTTAGCAGATAGGATAAATAAGACTCTTATTAGAACATATTACTAATGAAGAGAGAACTCTAAAAGTAGCTATAGTTAAGTATAGGTAACTATAATGGGAGGTTGACTTTTGTTTGAAGGCTTAATTTAAGCAATTCCCCAATGACTGACATTACATTCAGAGATACTTGGTTTTTTCTTCTTCACAGTTCCATAACTGCAGGATATCTATGATCCACTTTAAAACTATACTTAGCAAACACTTGGGGTGGGGGGAGCTATGGATTAAAATAGAAACCTCAGTCAGAAAATTAATCTCTTCTAGAGATGGGCAGAATTGACTGTGACTGATATTGCCTGATTTTAATGATGATTAATAAATTGTCTGCAAACCATAAGCTTGGCTTGTTTGATGGTGTGAATCAACAAATATTTATGAAGAGAAATTTGGAGATAATTCTTTATTAGAAAGGGATTAAAGGCAAAAATTTGCATGACTAATGTTATATTACTGACATTGCAAAGTCTCCATTATAAAGAGAAAAATAAAAAACTATGAGAAGTATAACTTCAAATTGACTTTTTTCTATTTCTGGCAGTTAAAATACTAAGAAAAAAATAGTACATGAATATGCAAGGTGCATCAGTTTACTTTTAAAATAGGGCATTTTCACAAATTAGATTTTTTATCCAAGTAGCTAATGGAAAATGTCACACAGTGAAGATACTTTTTGCTATTTTTGCAGTTCTTGAATTCATGGTACTGTATTACTATCAAAGACGGTATTTGCAAAGTAATAATGACCACTTCCAAGGAAGGTTACTGGTATTCCCACAATCCTTTAAATGTTTTCCAACAGAATTAAACATAAAATATCACCAAAAGAAAAAATTGGTTTTTAATTGCCATGTCCATAGTAGTGAGGAAATGTCATATATCCTTCTTAAATAGGATACCCTACCTATTTAGGCTCTCCCCCTAGATTTGTTTTTATTTTTAATTAATGTACACTGGATAGTTCAGGATGAAAAACTTGTTTGACAGTTTGTAGCTAACTTATTTGCTGCAACTGAAAGTTATTCAGTTTGGTTTTAGGTATTTAAACACTATTTAGTTTCCTAGTTATGGTGAAATTTCATCAGTCTTTGCTAATAGTGATTTTTCAGTTTAGCAAGTTATAATCATATCTGACAAACTAAAAATAGGACAGTTAGGTCTAACTGATGTGTAATACTGGATGTGGGTGTATAGCATTAGTTATTATTACTTAATGTAGTCAGTGAAGTGGTAAAAGTTAACTATGCTATAGGTACATTAATTTGTCACTTAATTACAATTGTAGGCCCTAAGTATTTTTAATTATTAGGCTAATTCTATTGATCATTATTTTTATATTACAGACATGCAGAGAAGATAAGGAAATGAAAACCCTTGGGCTCTGCCAGCCCAAGGACAGGAGCAAAGTGATTGCTCCTTGTCCAGTTACTCCTGATGAATTTGGTTCTGACTCTTCAGCAGATCAAGAGGAAGAGAAGGGAGAAGATCTTGATTTAACTACTGAAGAGTCTGTTAAAAGATCCTATTCAAGTGACTCAAAGGAGTCTTCCATAGACTTCAGTTTGGATGGTGGATTAACCATTCACTTCAAAAGTGGTAATGGGTTATGCAATGGTTTTATTAATACCCATCAATCCACCAGAGATATGATTCTACCAGCATCTAAATTACAATCCACAGAGATTATAAAACCAAAAGTGACACTGCCTCCTCTCACACTAAATGTTTCAAATTCTATAGTTGATAGGTCAAATGAAAGTAAATTAATGAGTGTAAATCTTTCTACTCCTAAATCTCTTTCCCCACGTTATAACAAAGTCACTAAAAGACCTTCATTAGAGTGTCTTGTTGCCCGCTTACATAATCGTGTAGAGGAAACAAAATCCAATATAGTCCATGAAAGAAATGATGCTTCCTTTGATTCCACAGCTTCTTCAAAAAATCCTATAAATCAACAAAAATGTGAAAATGATTCAATCAGAAAAACAAAATTAGGCCTAAATTCACCAAATGAAGAGAAAGAAACTTTGAGTAGCTCCAACCTGGTTGTAAATAGACCTTCAGACCCTGATATTGAAAATGATGAGAAGATTCACTTAAAGGATAGTGATGATAATGGTATGCACTTTAATAAAAGTAACAATGCAGCACTTGCTTTTAAGTGTAATTCAGCTGGTGATAGACCTGAAAGCTCGTTTAACAATATAGAAACTTGCTCAAATTTTGCTCAAGAAAGTTTGTTCACTGGAGATATAAAATGTAGAGACTGTGTAAATAGTTCTTGTTTTAAGCTATATTTGAACAATAAATGTTCACAGACTGAAATCAAACCAGATAATATTAGTGACCCTGTTTTGGCTCAGCTTTCAAATTCAACTTGTAGACCACTTGTTCCAGCATTTAGTCCTCTAGAAGTTGGTGTTTCTTTTCAAAGCCCAAATTCCAACACTTTTAATTTTGAAGATTGTACATTGAATAATCAAAGAAATTTGAAATTGGTTTCTGAATTAAATTTGAATCAAAATTGTCCTGAATTAAGTGTTGAAAAACCAAAATTAATTGAAAATCTGCATAATGAGGATTCCAAGAATGGTCAGCATTGTTGTAACAAAAATACTGAAGTAACTTTAATTAAAAATATTGATAATAGTAGGAACATTGAGAACATTGACTCTAATACAAGTTCCTATGATGTAAATAAAATAAAGTATCAATCTGTTTTAGGGTTGAGTACAAATTTAGATAATGGTATAAGAAAACTAGATATTAAAGAAACTAGGAGTGAAGAATCTGGTGAAATTCTTGAGAAGTCTCTTGCAAACACACACATTAAATGTATAGGAAGCTGTGATGAGTCCTTTGAGCATAAAAGAGAGGAAGATGATGATGATGATGAGATTGCTTTGGCTTTTGGTTCAAGTGAAGAATTGGCTGAACATTCATGTGAAAATTTAGCCAAAGAGCCTTGTGAAAAGTTGGCTGAAATGTCCATTGAGAAAGCTGAAGGTTTTTGTAAGAAATTGGCTGGAGGTTCTTGTGAAGAATTTGGTGAAGATTTATGTGAGAAGTCAGCTGAAGGTTCCTGTGAAAAGTTGGCTGATAATTTTTATGAGAAGTTATCTAATAGCAATTCAACCACACCAATGTTTTCTGACACCCCATCTGATACTTCCCAGTCTGAGATGATGGTTAGAATATCAGATGCTGTTGCAGCTCTTTTAGAAAATACTTCCAAGGGGAAGCATCCTGAGTATACAAATGAAACTTACAAAAGTGCAAACAAAGGGGATGCCTCAACTAAACTCTTTAGTAATAGTAATAGCCCAATTGGCACTCCCCGGAATGATATAAACTTTAGTTCTGCATTCAAGATCTTGGATTTATTACAAGAGAGCTCTGAAAAAACTTCTGAAGTTTTAGCTACATATTCTGAATCTAAAGAAGAAAATTCTTTTATGCAAAAGGGAAACATCACTGAAACAAAAGGCTGTGATGATTTTAGCCCATGCAGTAAGTTACTTTTGCCTCTTCCACTTGAAGAAAAATTCAGTAATAACTCACTAAATTACTTTTCTTCAGTTGAAAAAGATTCTCAACATCTAACAGATCAGGAACTAGTAGACAAAGAGGTAAAAAGAAATTCAGAAGAAGAGGTTTCAGAAAAGGTGATGGTTGAACATTGTTGTTCTAAATTAAACAGTGAAGATTGTGTACCAAAAATATATAGCATTGATACAAATGAAAATTTAGATTGTGAAACTGTAAATCCCCCAGAAAACATTTTCACATCTGCCAAATTTGTAGATGAATTGATAAACAGTGAAAATAAAGACCAGAATATAAATTTAACCAAAGCCAAACTGTGTTCAGAAGCTACTTTAATTAACAATATTAAAATTAATGAAGATATACTAGATGCAAATAATTCCATAAAGCCAACAGCTATAATGGATCTTACAGAACCAGTTCATTTCAGCTGTACTGAAGAAAAAGAAAGCAATAGATTTTCTTTAGAACCACGTAAGGAAGCTGAAAGTTCATTAAATAGTGAGAAAAATTTAGAAACTGTTCCTTTATGCAATGCAGATATGAATTCTCCTGAAATTTCTGAACCAAAGTGTAGTGCAAGTAAAATAAATGTAGATATAACCTCATCGCATTGTATAAAAAATAACTTCTGTAATGACTTTATTGATAAAAATTTTACAGATCATGATTGTGAAACTGAAGTCAAATCCAAACCTTTATTTAGGTCCACTAATTTTGAAATATTTAATGAAAAATATGTTAATTTGGTGTTAAACAGAGAATGTAGTTATTATTGCAGCCAATTAATGACGCAACATTTAAATTTTACTTTCACTGAAAAAAAAAACCAAAATATTCCTCCCGATAGGAGAGAAGATTCACTAAATTGTTCCGAGTCAAATTTAGGCGCATCTTCAAATGTGGATAAAACTGAAGATGAGAGTGGGGTGACAGAAAGAACTAATGAAGAATGTCTATCAGATAGGCTACATGATAATGAAGAAAAACAATCTGAAGCAAAACTGGACATTCCTCATGTAGAAACTTGTGCAAAATATTCTCTAAGTATAGAAGATGTAAATGCTCAGGATCCTTCCAGTTTAGAATCTCTTCGTATAAACTTTGATACCAGTCTTCCTCAAACTGAAAAGGATGCCAGTAAGAATTTATTTTGTAATAAGAATTTCAAAAAAGGTTCAACAGTCAAGGAGAAAAATATGGAGGAGGTGATAGTTAATGATATCCTTGAAGAGGTGGTTACGTGTGAAAATGAATCAAGAAAGCAGCCTATAACTTTCTCTGTAGGAAAGCCATATAATAAATGCTTGGAAGATGGAGATGATGATAAGTTAGAACAAAGCCTACTAGGAACTCAATCTGGTGACATATTTCAGAGTGAATTAGTTGTTGAAACCTCAAAATTTGAAAAATACTCGTTTATTGATTTCCTTAAAAAGGATAAGGTTCATGTGACTGGAGAATGTATTTTGTGTAAATCTTCTTTTTATGAAGACTTAAGTTTACATGCTTCTCAAGTGCACACGTGTCTCTCTTACATTCCAGCATACCAAACTGATGCTTTCTTTCATCACATGAGGGAACGAATGGGCAGTGTAACTCATTCTTACAGTGATGCTTCCTATGGCAACCGTTTTTATATATGCAAGTGTTGTGGTTCCTTTTTTAAATCAATGGACTCTGTGAGAATTCATTTAAACATACACACGCAAATCTACATGGTTCAATCTTCCTCCCAGACTTGCATGTGTAATAAAGTGTGCTTCTCTTACCCACAGCATAAATGGAGAACTCTTCTATTTAAGAGTAAATTTATGTGTTCATTATGCCATTATTTATTTGCTTGTGAAAATGGGTTAGTCAGTCATTTGAAAGTAGTTCATTTCTTTACAAAATCTTGCCAAAGATGTGGAACTGAAGTTAACTTTGAAAGTGAAGGAAGCATATTAGAGCATAATAGTCACCATTCTAATGAGAAGATTCAGGATTTAATCTTCTCCTTTGAAGAAAGTTTGGAACAGGACAGGGACCAGACACATTTTTCGTGGAATGCTTTGGACAATCACTTGAATTACCTTGATGGAAAAGTTTTCAGACTAGATGCTTTAAAGAATTTGGGTGATTCAAGTAGTGACAGAAGTTGCTTAACTCTACCGATGAAAGTTGATCCATTATATGCCACAACGCCTGAAAGCATGTGTATATCCCCAGCGCCTGAAATGATTAAATATTTGAAGTCAAAATTAGACTCAAAACTAACAGGTAATGAAGTAGATGAATATGCTTCTAAAGGATTGGACATGCCTGTGCAGATTTTGTTGCGAAAAAAGATTTCCAGTATAAGACGTAGAAGGTTGAAAAACTCATCAAAAAGAAACAAGATGTCCCTTCCTTTGTATTTAGAGTTGCAGAATGGCCTTTTAAAAAAACGAAAGTGTATTGCGCTAAGCTATCAAGATGACACTGTTCACTCTACTCGATGTAGGTACGCGAGAAAAGCTAAAAGCAAAACTCAGAAAAAGAACTTGCCACCAAAGGAGAAAGAACCAAAAAACACTGAAGAGAATCTGCTCAGACCTTCCAGAACCAGGTCAGGAATGTTATCGAAAGAGATCTCAGAGAAGTATGAAGATGAAAAGGATGGCTCCTCGTTTCCTAAAGTTCCTACTAATGAAGTCACAGGAGAATGGGTCAATTACCACACTTACATCTGTTGTGCCTGTGGCGCTGTGTTCCTCGACCTAGCGGAAATAATGGACCATAAATGGGAGTCTCATCCTGGTGTTTGGTGCGCTCACACAATGATTCAGGGTCAGGAGAAAGTGCCGAAAATGTTTTATGAACAGTATTTGCCAGCTCGCTCTATAAGTTTTAATCTTGACAATTCTTCTGATGAGTCAAAAGTTTTAAAACAGAAAACAAATACCAAAGAAAGCTTCACTTGTTCTCAATGTAAGATGAAGTTTGGGAATCGAGAAATATTTCATTTTCATGTCATTGACTGTGGAGGTCTCAGCCAAATAGTAATTAGCAAGAAAAAGAACAAAAAAGGACTCCGGTAAGTAGACAATTTTTAGTAAACCTTTCTTTTTTACTTTTATAGACTATGTGCTTTATTGTTTTTGAACATTATCTTCAATAAAAATGTATGTTTAGAGGAGAGATTCATAGAAATGTTGGCTATTTAGAGGCAAAGTTGATCCTAATATGTTGAAAATTTTTAATTTAAAAAGAAAAAGCTGAAACAGCTTTACAAAGTACACTGTAAGCAGTGAAGTTTCGTATGATTTGAAAGTTTTAAGCTGTTTTGTATCCTACTACATGTCGGAATAAGTTAAGGAAAGGTTCCTCTCAGCATTAGGTTCCAAATTTGGGAACTTCATAGATACTAATCAGAAATTTGCTGGCTCTCTTTTTGACCCTATAGGTCTCGGGTCTATACCAAAAGGGAAACCTATATGGTCAATGTTAGGAACCCAGTGTTGCTTGGAACTTTACAAAAAATTAGGAAAAGACCGTTTAGGTACTTTGACTTGAAGGTTAATTACGAACTTTCGTGTTTACAGTTTTCATTGAAATAAATTCCACAAGAAACCACAAAACATAAAGAATGTTAAACTTTGCTTATCATTTTCATATTTTTTTCCCCCCTCCTAGATTCAGACGTCGTAAAGGGCAAGGTATTCCCAGTAGGCGGTACGCCAATAATTCATTAGCTCCAACTCCGCAAAAAAATTCGAGTGAAAGAGGTGAGTCTGGGTTAATTATTATATTTGATACTAATACACAGCAAAAGTTTTACTAGAATTAATGTTCAATATGAAATGCGAATACGGGTACGAGAAAGCTAAAGTTCGTACTGGGTTAATTACCAGCAAAAGTACTGGGAACTAGCACGTACTACTGCGATATTCATTAATTTTTTAATGTACTATTTTCGTGAGACAGTTTTCTTTTACGCAGGATCAGGAATGTCAACCCCCAGCAAAGAAAACGTTCATCAAGGAATTACGATTAACTCTTCAAATGTTGTGAAAAGAAGATTGGAGTTGGCCGTTGATTCTATAGAAAACTCTAAACTAAAAAGTAAGTTGGAAGCTATCCTTTCCAGACAGAAGAAAAGAAGGTCCTTATCCGTTTCACCTTCGGAAAAAAGAAATTTAAGAATGAAGTTGAGGAAGAAACTTCAGCAGAAACGAACGATGAGAGTCACGAGACATTCGGAGTCGAGTAAAGATTCAAAGGAAGGAAAAGCAGCAAAGAGAAAAGACCGACTCGGTAGTGATAAAGTGATTAAAGATACTGAACTTCAAATGACCACTAAAATTGTTGCTAAGAACAAGAAAAGAGCTTTGTCAGATTCAGAGAAAAATACGGTTCTTGAAAGAGGTAAACATGTTATCAAGAAAAATATTAAGAATTTGATAGAGAAAATAAAGGATGAAGAAATGGATGCGAAACAAGAGTTAAAATCGAAAAAGGAAACGTCCATCACCAACATTCAAAGAAAGTTTAAGAAATTAGTGCCACTAAGTAATAAAAAAGATAAAAAATGTGCAGCGTATAAACAAGGCTCGCAATCGACAAAAAGCATACTTTATGATCAGGATTTAAACAGCAGCGGTGGAAAGGATAATCTTGATAAATTGAAGAGAGTTCTGGAATCAAAAAGAACTCCAAAAATCATTGGAAAAATTAGAGGTGACTCATTGAAAAAGAAAAATGGCAGTAAACTCAAAGGTACAACAAAGGGACCCGCGTGTGTAGCTCACTCGGAAATAGGTATTATGGAAGACCACACTCCTGTGAAAGTTGAACAGGAGGTCCCCAAGAGCGTATCTCCTGTTCCCTTCGACTCAAGTGGGAGTAAAGATGAAAGTGACTCAGCTTCAGAACCGGAAGTAATTAGGAACTTTCGACGGAAGAGACTTATCGGGAGGACCGGTCTTAGGACGAGGAAAACTCTAGCGACGAGGTACTCATTAAGGCCCTCGGTCAATGTCACGAAAGGTGATGCTGCGAGTGATGACGACGACGACGAGGACGTCATTGTGAAACCTCGGAATAATGCCGGTAGGAGGTATAACATCGGAGACGATGATGAGACAACGGAAGAGACTAAAACGACGGTAGAGACTAAAACGACGGTGTTACCGTCATCGTGCGAGGAAGATTCGTCTCTGAAAATGCCTACCAACGTAAGCAAACAGAAAGCCAAATGTCCTAGCAGGAGAGGGAGTCAAGAATCAGTTTCTGTAGAAGAGATTCCGAAGACTGAGAATCTTCCTAAAGGGGAATTTGAGAAAGCGCAAAAGCCTAATCGAAGAAAGTCTTTTCCATCTTTTAAAAGCCCGAATTCTAAAATGAATCGGTTTTATTACTTGGCTCAGAAGAATTTTGCTAGACTAAAATGGAGTTGCCAGAATACGGATTCTGAGTCTTCTGGATTTGAAGGATTTTCTCCATCTCCCAAACGTAGAAAAAACTTCAGTCCAAATCCTATCCACAATCTAAGTTCCTTCAAACTGAAAGATAAAAACATGAACTGCAAAACGGAAATGATAGAAGCTTCACCTACTCCCGTGCCTGAACCCTCTCTTTGTAGTTTAGAAAAAAATTATGTAAACGATGAAGCAACTCCAAAACGTGCGGGTAAAAGAAAATATTCAAGAAAGTCCTCAAAAACGAGAAAACGAAAGATAACTCCCGAAATAGTAATATCGGATTCTGAATCAGATGTTCCTCCAGATGAACAGAAGGGGAAGGAAGAGAGTTCGGTCTCAGAAAAGGGAGGAACAAAGAATCAGAGTGGAAACTTGGTGTCGGATAAAAAGAGCGATTCAAAAGAAACTAAATCTGTTGAAGATTCCATTTCCTCGCTTAATACGCCTGACAACGCAAAAGGTAAAAGAAAGAAAGAAGAAACGGGAAATGTCAGGAAAAAAAGAAGTAAAACAGCCGTGACTGATCAGAGTGCTAAAAATAAGTCGGTGCCCAATGTGGACTCTGTCAAAGTTCAAAGTTTCAGTGAGTTAGATTCGGTTGATGTCTCCACCGTTGTTAAAAACAAACTGAAACCAAAGAGGAAATACACTTTCAAAAAGAAACTTTTGAATGATTCTGTCAATGATACTTCGTCGCTTAAACCCAAAAATAAAAAGATTTTGAAGGAAGTTAGAGTCTTATCTTACAGATCTCTAAATACAAAAGATTCGTCTCCGTCGGCCCAAGATAAGCCAGAAGACGAAAAGAAGTTTACGAATTCTGAGGAAGAGCTGTCGCAACAGAAGTTGCGAGAGACAAAGAAGAAGAGACCCTACAAGAAGCGGATAAGAAGTAAATTGGATGAAAATTCGCCTACCGTTGTCAAAACTGAAAAATATAAGAAGATGAAAGCCCCTTCAGAACTAAGTAAAAGTTCTGAACTGAAAGATGATTCAGTTGGTTTCCTGTGCATTGATTGTGGTCTCAGCTTTGATTCCGCGTTGTCTCGTGAAGACCACCGCCAAGACTGCCGAAACATCGCCTTTGAGATGAGCCTAATGGCCGAGGACCACCTGTACGAATGTCCTCATTGCCAACTCACCTTCGCTTTAAAGGGTACGCAACGGAAGCACATTGTCTCCTGCCGCATGAGCAGATCGCGTAAACATGCAAACCGACGAAAACGACGAACCACAAGTAGTAGCAGTTTGCAAAGTAGCTCCGTCATTGAAACCAAAAATCCTGTCCATTCCATCTCTCCCGAACCACTCGCGTTCAGTCCTGCCGCTGCTACCCGCATAGTCCCCGCGGAAGAAGAGCCAGAAAAGACTCTGAAGGGAGCGGAACCTGAAATGGAAGTAATAGGAAGTCGCCTTGAATCTCACTGCCAGGAACGCGCTGGAGTGAAAGAAATCTGCGCTTTGTTGACAGAGTTCCAGCTGTGCACCAACGACCTTCGTTGTCTCCTAACTGCTTCATCCACTTTGCAAGATTCCATTACCGTGATCCATTTTAAGGCGGGGCATGCTTTCTCACCACCTTCAGTTTCTCAGAATTCTAATTACCAAACGCTTCAAGGCCTTCTTAAACGACCTGCTTGTCAGGGCCTCTCAGCAGTATTTGATAATACTCTAAAATCTTTGCTAAAAAAGGATAATGCAGAGGATACCTCTGTCAAAGAACTAAACTATCCCAATTCTAGCGCAGTTACAATTGATATTGCACGACCAGAGCTCCTGAAGGCTTTATCAAACGTAGAAGAGTTGCTGAAGGAAGCGGCGGATTTGGACTCCTTTTTGAAGAAGCAGCAGATGCTTCTGGCAATGAAACAAACGTTTCAAGCAGGTACTGGCAGCTGATAAAGGCATTCTGTATGTATTATTTAAAAAGTCAACTACTTTATTAAGTATGTAAATAGTTCTTAGTTTGGTTTGTTTATAATTGGTAGGGAATATTTTCTTTCGTTAAGCGCTAAATGCTTTGACTGTATGGATTGTACAGTTTAATTGTTCTTAAGAAATACTGTATTAACAGTTAAATAATATATACGCCATTTATTTCAAATATTCATTTTATAAAAGTTATTGTGTTCAGTCATTTATTTATTGATGAATAGACCCCTTTAAACCCACATTCTTAACTTGTTAACTGTGCTAATTTTTATATTGATTGATAGAGAGAGAGAGAGAGAGAGAGAGAGAACATTGCCATATATATTCCTTAGCTATTTTTGAAAAAAATTCAACCGACTGGCTTTTAGACTGACCTGTATTATTTCCCATTTAACATCATTTGATAAAATTCCTTTATTTTGCCATATTTCTGTAAGTTAACTAATTTATACTATTTATTTATTAATTTATTTAAATTGTTAAGTTTTTATTAAAATAATTTAAAGAAAATTGTATAAATTGGCTTAGTTTCATGGGAGTTTATTTTTGGGGTGGAAGGATTACATAAATATGTAATTGTCACCATGCGTAAAATTAGAGCCGCATTTTAAGAGACCACTTAGGTAGTTTAAGGTTTGATTCACAAAATTTAAAATTTTCAGCCAAATTGTAAAAAGTAAGTAGAAATTTTACACGCTCTAAAAGTCGTCTCTTGAGGTATAAGCCACACGCACAGTTTGAATGTCTGTGTGTAAAGGCACTTCGGTTTGATGTTGGTCTGGGATGCATCGTAAATATGATGCCATATATTATGGCACTTAGTATTACTTAGTTTCTAGTTTATAGACTTCGTCAGACGTAGGAATTATTAAAAGGAAAATTAAAACTTATTTGACAGGGTGCAATAGACTTTGCATCTTTATGCATTCTTTATTTGATCTCATTTATGAAAAGATTATCAGCATTACTATTGTAAAAGCAGTTATTGTAATTATTGTATTATAAATATTTGTATTCTCTTCAGTTTGACTTTATTGTACGAGTAATTGTATTTCACTTGTATAATTTTCTTTAGGTGTTTCTTAGCCTGTAAAAATTTATTATTTATACATGAAAAGTATTTTGTACTAATATTACTTTAAACATATGGAAGGACAAGCATGTTATTAACCATAAATTTCAACGTTGCACCATATTGTGAGCCATCTTTTCAAAAATTACTTTACCCGAAAGTAGTAATGGTGATGATTGATTGATAACGATGATGATCGCCTGTTTTTACTTCTTTGCTAACAGCCAGGTTGTGATGGAGTGGATCTACAGTTCACGTGGGATTCGAACCATTACCCCACCAAGTAAGACCTAGCAGAAACTAACGCGGATACCGTGGCGGGTCAGAAAGGACGTTGTCATGGAGCGAGTGAAGATCGTAGTCACCCCTGAGGCATCACGAGAAGCGATATTCGAGTCTTTCTAAAGGGCAACCAGGAATGAAGATAAAAATGTTCATGCGTTCTATTTCTGTATCGGAACAAACTGAAATTTGGATGATATTCTCGTCCACCTCCTCTTCCAGTAGGTTTCCACACCGTGACATGGTAATATATTGTTAGTTTTTCCCAGTATTTAATAGGAAGGAATATAATAATGATTATTGTCCTTCGCAACATCTAAGGAGTAATGTCGTAGGACGGATGGGACCTACAGTCTTACGTGGGATTCGAACTAACAGTCGCTACGTAATATGGAAGTAAAGGACGGTCTCCCATCCAACTACTCTCCAAACCCAATATTGCTTAACTTTCCGTAACCCTTTAATAAGGAGCACACCACGTCAAATAAATCGTGTTTTGGATTTTCTTTTTTTTAATCAGTTAGGTCATATTGAAGCCTTTACGCGTAACTACCTACAGGTAATGAAAAACTGCATTATTCATTAGCACCTTACGAATTCAAAGGTAACAGTGAAACCTGGAAGTAACTCAGTGGGCAGTTTTTTTTTTTTTTACCAATTTTCAGGAAACTTAATGACAACACATTCTAGAATCCTGGAGTGATTTTAGGTTATTTTTTTTTATTTATTTATATAAATCAGATAGTGTCAAGAAATAAATAAATATTATCCTAATTTATCCTCCCCAAAATTTTATATGCTAAAACATGCAGCACTTAAATTTCAAGATTTTGGTGGTTGCTTTCTTTCGTGAATTTGTTGATCTGCTGGCTTTTCTGACTTAGAAAAATATAAAATTTTATAGGAAGGCCATCAGTCCACGCTTCTATCATTAACGTTTACAAGTAAACCAAATCCCAACACTTCTACAGAATTTCATAGACTTTCGTGGAATGAAGAAAATCAAATTTGTCAATAAATTTAGAAAAATGTAGCCATCAAAATTTTTAGCTACGCATCTGAAGCCACGATAGGTAAAAAAAATATGTGACCTTGTATTTAAAGTTTAACTGCTTCGTGAATTTCAAGTAAAGTCCATGAAGCTTCATTTAAAATCTAAGTGATTCGTGAGCTAACTGTATATGTTAAACTCTAACCCGCTCAAAATTTTCTTAAAGTCCTTAACTCAATCAATGCAGCCGGAATGCTACCACATACACTTTTGTCAAATAAAGGCATGCCAATAATGCTACTTCGAAATTTCGACCCTGGCAGCGGACATTGTAACAGAAGCAAATATTAGTCGAAAATTTACTGGATCATGTAGTTGATGCGAAATTGGCAACAGGATCACATACTGGAAATGGATTGTTCATACCACGTATCCCCATTACTCCGACAGATAACTTATTTCCGTTTCAAATTCAGCGGCGTCAGTTTCCAGTTCAGGATGACGGCTAATCAAGACCAAGGTCAAACCCTGAAAAAAAAAGTGGTCAGCTTTCTGAAAAATGATTTCTTCTCGCACGGTCAACTTTACGTTTCCATGAGCAGTGAAAAAATCAAAAAATTTAAGGATTCCAAAACCAGATACATGAAGGACAAACGAGGAACTTTTACCAACAAAATGTTCCGCGATGAATGAAAAACTGAGTCGAGTTGAATATAAAAAAAAAAATTGCTTTGAAATTTTGTCATTGTTAGTCATTAACAAATTGCATACAAAGTATGCCATTAAGAATTTTTACATCCACGTCGCAGTCTTCTTTGTTAAGAATAAACCAACACATTAATACCATGACTGTACAAGTGTACATTAAATATGTATTGCCCAAAGGGTAATAATAGCCTTCCGCAAAAACTAGCAAACATATCCCGCTCAAATTCCATTAGAGCATTAGCAAGATGCTCCCGTTGAGTTCTATTGGTCCACCACGGTCTACTCATTGCTGAGGAAAAGATGCGAACGGCAGCAACGTTGTGAGGAAGTGGCCAGTCTTCTTGAAAGATTACTCTTCTCGTCAATTCCAGTAGTCCTTGGTTGAGGAAGAAAAAAAAAAGACGACAGCTTATAAACAAAGTTCGCTTCAATCACGGTATGATTAATCAAAACAAATAAACGATCATGCAGTCATATGACAGAAAATTTTGCTTATGAAGAACTATATCAAAGAATCAGCGGTTATTGGATTCATTTCACAGGAGCATCTTGCTAATGTTCTAATAGAATTCAAGCGTCCAGTATGCATTGCAGCGACGAACGATGGTTATGTAGAACTATTCTAAACTTGGACTGTTTGGAAATGTAAACGATTATATATATATTGTACCGTATTGAGTAATAGTGTGGTGACATGCCGAGATTGCGTTAGTGTAGATATGGGGCCTCGGACTTGAAAATTGGCCTTGGCATCGAAGCCGGCTGAAAAGTGGAAAGGTCTTGAGAGTCCTTTAGGAATCCTGATTACTTTTTAAATGTTTTTCTTTTAAAAGATTATCTATACATTTAATTAATACAGAAAATATACCTTATTCTAATGTATGAAAGAAATGCGATTACTCTGAAAATTGTTTCGCATATTTTTTTTAGTCATGTCAAGGTCAAAATGGACTCTAGATGATTATTATAATCGATTATAATCATCTAGATTCCATTTTAACCTTGACAAGTTTGCCGAGAGGTTGAAACAATAATTATTACTTCAACCTCTCAGCAACTTTGGGGTCTTGTGACGCTTTCAATTAATTAACTTACCGCCAATTCTTCTCAAATGACGAACTGATGTCAATACATATTTTGTACGTCTTTATATTTATTTCGATGAGTACCATAACTAACCAAACAGTCGCATGTATTACAATTTTTGTTTGTCCCCCGTTTTAGAGTCTGGAGAAATGTGTGAAAATAATGTGTCATCATGCGAGGTGCAAGGGAGCGTCTGCTTGCCTGTTTATCTGTCGTGTATCTACCTAATAGACATAAATTTTCTGGAGTTTATTATTTTACTTAACCCTTTAACGCCGAACGTTTTTGTAGGGTTAAGTCTAAATGCGTGTATTTGAAACGCTAAGTATTCGACTCAGTCGGCGTTAGAGGGTTAAAATGAGTTAGCTTTTCTTCGCACGGATTTCACAAACTAACTAGGCACACGATAGTGACGATACAGACCATTGTGTAGAGTTCTGTCAATGGTTTCTACAACATCGACAGTTTCAACGAAGGAACATGTTCAGCGACGAAGCGATATTTCACCTCAGCGGTCGTGTCAATAGGCATAATGCACGCAATTGGGCCAATGAGAACCCCCACTGAATGGAGGAAGGACGTGCAATTCGATCCACGAATTATGGTGTGGGCTGCGCTCTGGGAGGATCGGTTAATTGGTCCGTACTTTTTCGACGGCAATGTAACAGGTGAAACATATCTGCATATGCTGCAAACATTTCTAACGCCCATACTGGACGACACCCGCCGCGCTCGGAAAAAATCTGGACCTCACTAATTTCTAAACCCTAGTTACGGCCCTGATGGTGTACCACCACATTTCGCAACCATCGTCCAGAGCTCTTTAGATGAAACATTCCCAAGCAAATGGATCGGACGGTGAGGGCCCGTCAAATGGCCACCTAGGTCTCCAGACCTCACGCCTCTGACTTTTTCTTGTGGGGTCTATGCTGATCGACCCAGAACCATACGTTCTCTAAAGGATAAAATCACATCCGTGTGTGCCAAAATCAGTACCAATGTGTTAAGGAATGTTCAAACATCATGCATTCAACGCGTCAGAAAGTGTCTCCAAGCGGAAGGCCACCAATTCGAACATTTATTATAATTTAATAAAATGTGCCTATAGTTCCCGACTTTTGCGCCACCCTGTATATGGAGAAATGATTGTGTGTCGGGTTTTGAAAGGGTTAGAGTGGATGGACAAATGGGAGTGTGCCTAAGTTTGGAAAAAAGCAATAATTGTTTCATTGTACAAAATGAAAGTTGACTGCAAAAACTACAGAGGTACAAATCTGTAGAGCAGTGATGGGCAACCTAGGCTAGTGAGTGGGCCGCATGAGTGGTCTTCCTTTATCTCAATGGGCCGCAAGACTAAAAATGTGCATGTGCGCTAAACATGGCCTCACGAATATGCTTAAATACATTTAATACAGCCCGAAAATTTCATAAAGAGTTAGAGAAAATTATTATTTATATATTAATTGAATTGTGATCAACTTCAAATAGTAAAGCAAAAAACATTTTTTATGCTTACCTTACACAATGCATCATAATCAATGCGACGCACAGTGCCACAAATGGATTAAAAAACGGCCAAAAACCAAAAATAACAAATTTAAGTAAATTATATTAAAACCATTTCCATGTCAAAATAAAACACTTCTACTTACTGATTTAAGTATTTGAAATTTTATTCTCTTACATTAAGGCAAGAAAAATCTACGAAATAATATACATTGTCTTAAAATATCTTGGAGGGGACAAAATATGTTTGTTCTAACAACTTACTTGAAGTTACTATATCACAAAAAATTGTCTGTAGTTTCATGTTCTGCTTAGTTCTATTGAAAGAATAAACAGTTTAGAACATTTTCATGCATATTTTTTTATTGAAAACTAAAAAGATAGCATTAATTAAAAAACTAAACAATTTAATCTGTAATCTATGATATTGCCAATCTAGAAAATGTGTAAAATTAGCAAAACAAAAAATGGGGAATTTTGGGGAATGTAATTTTTGTGTTAAACATTAATGCAACCTTGAAGTAAATCAAAGAAACAAAACTTTTTTGCGACTATTTGCGACTTTGCGTGTTAGAACATGTTTTTCATGTATTAACTAACTAAGTCTGCAAGAAGAGTGATGCGTGATATGTTCTAAATATGAAGTTTTTGTAACTTTGTTTACACTATTTACACTTTTTTTCATATCAGTTGTCACACTTATTTTGGGGGAATTAATTTCATAAACTTTAAGAGGTATTACGATGTTTTTTATTTACCCCTTCTGATATAGTGGCAGGTTATCAAATAATGTTTTAAACAATAGATGTGTATAGTGATTAAAATGAAACCATACTTATTTTAGTATGTCATTTGACAAAATCTGCAAAACATAGGCCTAATTAACAATTATCTGTTTAGTATATTTTTAGTAATTTGAGAAACTTAAGAAACTACAGTAGGTCATAACCTATTGATTTGGAATATTATTATTATTTATAGAAAAATCACTCAATATGTCACCATTACATATATACAAAAGGTACTAAACATAATTTTTTATTAAAATAAATCATAATTAAACATTTCAACTACATAAAACTAAGTACAATCGAAAAAAATAATTTTGACCGTTTTTTAACCCATTTGTGGCACTGTGCGACGTCTGGTTAGATCTTTCCTCCATAAGCTTCCCGAGATTAGGATTTATTAATTAAATTAAGAAATTTAGTTAAATCAATCAAAGTTTTTGGTAGATTAGGGAATGATTACTATAAAGAAATTTTGTTAAATCAAACAAAATTATCAGTAGATTATGGCAATATTAATATAAATTCCAAAATTTTCATTCATGTGGACAATGGTTAGTAAAATGTCAAATGGGCCGCAGGTTACCCACCACTGCTGTAGAGTGTAGCGGGGAAGGTGCATAGTGATAGAGTTCGTGGTATTATAGAATGCTTTGTGGGCGATGAGCAAAGGAGGGTTCCGAGGTGGAAGAGGCCGGGGGCATCAAGTGTTCGCAGTGAAACGAGTAATTGAGAAAGCATGCGGAAGGGATTGTAAAGTATACATGGCTTTTATGGATATTGAGAGCGCGTTATGATAGAGTAAACAGAAAAGCTTTGTGGCAGGTCTCGAGTATATATGGGGTTGACGGTAGACTCATGAATGCGGTGAAGAGTTTCTATGATGGAAGTAGTGTGTGTGGGTGAGAAAAAAAAGAACCCAGTGATTGGGTTTGATGTAAGTGCTGGTGTACAAGGATGCGTGATGTTTCTGTGGCTGTTCAACCTGTTTATGGATGGAGTGATGACAGGTGAAGGTGCTAATATTAGAAAGAGGAATGAATCTGGTGTGTGATGGGAATAGGTGGGACCTGTCGAATCTGTTCTGTACAGATGATGCTGTGCTATTTGCTCAGTGAGTGTGATATGCGAGAGGCTGTTAAGAGTTTTGTGGCGGTGTGAGAGAAAAGACTGCTGACAGTGAATATGGGTAAAAGCAAGTTATTGATTGTGGAGAGCGAGGGAAATTCAGATCGTCATGTGATGGTGAACAATGAAACACTAGAGGTAGTAGACTTTTAAGTATTTGGGATGTGTTTTGAACAAAAGTAATACGAGTGCGGATGAAATTAATAGTAGAGTGAATCAAGGGGAGAAAAGTGGTTGTGAGGAAGCAGAGACGGTAGAAACACCGAGATGTTTACGTGAAGGTGTGTTCGACACTTGTATAGGTGTGAAACACTGGCATGCATGAAAAGGAGAAGTCAAGGATAAGAGCAGTGGAGATGGATAACTTGTGAATTATCCGTACTGCGGATTGATGTGAGAAGTCGTGTGGTTCTGGGCAGATGTGATGTTCAGAAATCAGTGGAAGTGAAAATTGAGGAAAATGCGTTAAGGTGGTTTGGACATGAAAAACTGGACGACGACCGAGTTGTGAAAAAGTGTATGAGTGTGTTTGTGAAAGTAGAAAGAAGAGGGGGAGGCCGAAAAGATGGATGGACATAGAGCGAGTGATTGTGTGAGGAAACGTGGACTTGATGCGAGAGAGGTGGCTGAAAGTAGGTTTGTTAGAGGTATGCAAGTTCGGGACTTTCTCTTCTTATTTTAGACAAAGCCTGGAAGGACCACCACACATGGCGTATGAAGTGCGTCAGGTGTGGAATTTATTCACGTGGTGGGTGCTGATCCACCAGAATCGCATCGTGAATGAATGTATACGCGTTAGTTTCTACATTTACACTTCTTCCTAACCTAGATTTTATATCCGAGCATGTCTGCTTTCTAGCTTACTTATTTTGGAAACGAGAGCTTTAATGATTATTGTATGGATGCATGTATCGGGTGATTTTTTTTTAAACATCTGACTTCTTTAAAAGGTTTGTATTTTTGTTATTAACTGAAATAAAAGCAAGAAATTTTTACTGTACCCTCTCTACACATGGGAATTTAGTCCCCTAATGCAAAACATGCTGTATGCTCTCAGCTCATTAACTCTGCACACGAACAACAAAACAAAATTTTGCTGTACTCTGGACAGTATCTGTTGAAATCGGAGAAATTTCTTGTTCAGCTGATGCTTTCAGTTCTTCTTTTGTGTAGTTTCTGTTCAAATACTATATCTTTTAAATAATCCCACAAATAAAAGTCATCTGGTGATGTTGGTGGCCATGATATTCCTTCATAATAAACCGCAGGAAATCTGTTGGACAGGACTCTTTCGTCGAAAGTATCATGAGGTCAGATGACATCATATAGATCATGTTTTGCACTAGAGGACCAATTCCGCATGTGTAGAGACGGTCCATTAAAACTTTTATAATTTTATTTCAGCGAATAAAAAAATACAAACCCTTTAAAAAAAGTGTCAGATGTTTAAAAAAAAATCACTCGATATTTATCTACACATTTCATTTGAAATATAAAAGCAGCTGAAAAAGTTAAGATCATGCTGTAGCCTGTAGGTCTCTATGTTCAGTTAGAATCTATTTTATATACCGGGTGTCCGAGAATTATCTGTACAATTTTTGGCTGTTATTAAAAGTCAACCATGAAGTGTAGAAATTCCAGTGTTGTCCCATTCTCTTAAGTTTTTTCTGATACCACGTTTTGACAAGTTTTTTAGAAATGTACGCGGGTGACAGACATTGATGATTTAAAAGCAAGAATCACAGCTGCTATTGAGCGAATTGATGTGGATATGCTGCAGCGTACATGGCAACATTTGGAGTATCGATTGGATGTTTTGCGAATCACTAATGGTGCACATATCGAATGTTTGTAACAACGTTACTTTAATAAAAGAAACTTTTGAAAATACAGATTCTAAATAATCTTGTTTAAGAATTTTACGTGTGTTATCAAGAATTTTATTAAAAGATGAAATTGTACAGATAATGTTCGGACACACTGGAATTTCTAAAAAACTTGTCAAAACTTGGTATCAGAAAAAACTTAATGAGATTCTCTGTAAAATGGGACAACACTGGAATTTCTACACTTCATGGTTGACTTTTAATAACAGCCAAAAATTGTACAGATAATTCTCGGACACCCTGTATTTAAACTATATATGTATAAAGAATAATTTGGGTTCACAAAATATAGCAAATAATTTACTGAAACTATATATTCGCTTTCCGTGTCAACAGATTTGATATTGCATACAAGCAGGGTTGACAAAGAAGGGGAAAAAAAAAAGTTTTGCAACGGTAGCCTCACACGTGTTAAATTACATGACGAATCCGGGCAGTGTCTTTAACACAACAGTAAGACAAAACGCTTACCTCCTCAACCTCCAGGAATAGTCCATTTCATTTCTTGCAGGCCAAGGCTAATTTCAGCAGGATAGCACAAAACCTCGTACAGCAAGTGGGGTTTTAGTCTTTTTTTCGCATGAAATTTTGGGCCCCAAAGATTCTCTCTAACATGTACCGCCATCTTCAAAACTGTGTCTTTGCATGACCTCCTGTCACGTGACCTCGGTCCCTGTGATTATAATTCCTTTGTATGGGGGCTATCTAAATTTTAGGAAAAAAAAAATGTAATGATGGGGTTTGTTCAACCTCCTCCGTAGCATCTATGAAGATCCTATGACGGAAGGGAACTATTGTAGTTTTATGTGGGATCCGAACCACGGGCCGCTACATAGTCTTGGATGCAAAGGACGATCTCCCATCCAATTACTATGCAACCCAGTGTCGCTTAACTAAACTGATTAACGCAGCGGTGTTACATCGATTACGATGTTGCCCCGTAGCCCAGGACAGTGAAACCTGCTCATTTTTACCGAAACGCTGGAAGCCATGAATCAGAAATTACACTGCCCGGATTCGTCAAGTAATTTCAAGGAGATACTTTGAATTCATATTTCTGTAAAAACAAAATAATAATAATAATAATAATAAGCAAAGTAATAATAACGCGATCCTTAGACAAAATTTGTGCCAAGTTCTATGAAAGCGAGTTAATCACTTTCTAATTATTTTTTGAAAACATGAATACAAGAATAATTATCATGTAGTTTATTTTATATTAAGGATATTTTAATTAAAAAATATCGGTAAAGTAATTTTCATTATTTCCTACACTATTTTTCTCACTGGGATAATACATCCCTGAAATTAGAATGTTGCCTAATTTCTGTTATTGATTAGTGGTGTAGAATCCGTTTGAAAGGCACATTGGCCTTTTGAAGCCGTTGGACCAGAGAAAAATAATAAGTAAAACTTTACCCGCACTTAGACACTTTGCTGACACAGTTACTAATAAACAAAGTTGGGTGGGTCCATTTCGACAAACTTGGCCGATGAGTTCGGGTACAGCTAAAAAAGAAAACATTTTATTTCGGTCAGCATAGGTCAAAGAAATAAAAGAATTGTCAAAATTATCTGCGATGTTACCCGATTTCTTTTCTTTAATACCACTACGTCTTTACGAAACCCGCGATTTTTAGAGCGAGCAGTGTATATCTATCCACGTGTGTTCTGTGTATTTTCAGTCCGATCCAAACATGGCGCTCCTCTTGAATAATTTGGATTTTTTTTTTTTTTCTGTGAACAGTAATCGTGGTGGCCTATAAACGAATCGACTGTGTGGTATTTTTGAAATTTAAAATTAAAGAAATTTTAAAAGCTTTATTGGCAGTAGCATGAACAATTAAAATGTGAACATTTGTCTTAATTTCATATTTAAGTACTAGACACAAAAATAAAATATAAAAAAGGCACATTGGAATATCACATGTTGCTGTTCCTAAATTATTGGCACATTTACTGTATCACATCTGGATGGAATGTATCTAATTAGCTCTACATGTCTTTTATCTTGCCATAATTAAAATTTCATTCACTCAAAAAGTACTATAGCTCATTCTTAGAGAAAAGAAAAAATGCGACCTGCAGCAACGGGTATTGAAAAATAATGGGTTTCAAAATGCCAAACATTTCCAGCGCTGAATTTTATTTTTGTTTACCCGGAATTAATTCCTTAAAAATGAATTTTTTTCTTTTGTAGGAAAGTCTAGCAACATCCGTGTCAATGACATGGAGTCATAGCAAATTACATATATTAACACCACACCGCTCAAAAAAAAAAAATCCGTCGATTTTAGCCCGAAATCACTGGTGAAGAAATGCTGAAGTTATCAAAGCAAAACACAGATGAATATCACAATTATACGTTTATACAACGAAACACATACAGGGTGGCGCAAAAGTCGCGCATCATAGGAATTTTCAGTGATTATATTTTTTTCTTTTAGGTAGGGGATGGCTGCGAAATTAACAAGTGCCTAGAGGGTGAGCTTGGTTTTAATGCATGGAACACCAGGTACCGCAAATCGATGAATGGGTACAGAATTTAAATTCTGCACCCATTCATCGATTTGTAATACCTGGTATTCCATGCATTAAAACCAAGCTCACCCTCTTGTCTACTGTTAATTTCGCAGCCATCCCTTACCTAAAAGAAAAAGTAATATAATCAACACTGAAAATTCCTATGATGCGCGACTTTTGCGCCACCCTGTATATATATATATATATATATATATATATATATATATATATATATATATATATATATATATATATATAATTAATCGTGAATGGCTTTAAGATTTAAGCAATAATAACACAATTAATAAGCATACATTACTCTGCAATGCAAGCATAATTTTGATTTAATAATACTGATACAATTATTACTTTATATAATCTGTAAATTCACTTCTCTTAGGTTTACACATTATCAGGTCTTCATAGGCAAATTCTCTAGTGAAAATCACAATAATAAGAATTAAAATATATTTTTAAAGTGACTATATTAAAGCTATATTTTAAATTTCAAAACTAATTCAGTTAAAATTCAAACATGTGCCGCCTCTTCCCTTCTTGAAAGGTTAAAAAAACTAAAACGGTGCAGGAGACACACAAACTTAAGTAGTAACATTTAAGTTAAAAAAAAATAGTTATATTATAGTTTGAGACTAGGCACACACATATATATATATAACAACCGTATCACCAAATATCACTTGAAACAAAGATTAAATAAATATACCTTTGGCATAAAATGAAATTCTTATCTTCGGCAAATTTCTCACAATAAGTCGTGGCAGTGACCCGTTGGTACATAATTAAAATTAAGAAAACTTGGAAGAAATTAATCTCACTACCTTAACATAATTAAGAACTAAAATAAAAGAATTAAGGTTCAATCAGCGTGCATTTGTAGGTAACTGGGGTCATGAATCCTCCGAGAAAGGATAAAATATTGGCCGAATTACAGCAAATACTAATATATATATATATATATATATATATATATAATATATATATATATATATAATAAAAGTTTCCATTAATTACTACTACTGCCCATTAATAATACCTCAAATATGTAACCCATTAATTACATACAAACCCCAAAACAAAAAGAAATAAGTACTTCATACTACCTACTAATTAATGTACTGAGATTGGACGACAAACTAGTCCGAAGAAGTTAATTTATAACGAGACTCAAAGGCAAAGGGATCAAAGAGGTAGCGAGGAATCAAGATCACGCGGGATTGTTACGTCACCGAGAAGAATTTTGCGCAAAACTGCGGCGACAACAGGAGAAGAAAGCTTATTTCGAAGGATCGGAGTCTACGTCCTTTCTCTCCGTAGAATAAATGTCCCGTGGGAGAAGATTCATTGCGATAAAGTCATCCAAAACCTTAACATAAAAAATTTATGTATATATATATATAACGCAATAACAATAACTGCTAATGACCTAAATACCATTAAAATGAACTTCCATAACTGAATGGTATGTTGGTTTTGTGTGGTTCATGCCCACCGTACTTACAGTGGGGAGAAAAGTTATTATAGAAATGAAATAGGGAACAAACCTCGATGAAATTATGGAACGAAGGCTTTGGGTACATGAATTCGAACCCTTCCCCTCGTATTTTGGAGCCATCCAAATTCAAGTGCTTGTTGTGGAGCGCTTCCAAGTCAATATACGGCGTGAGGGGCGTGTTGTGAAGCTCGTTCGAAATGCAAATCTTCAACCATGGTTCCAAGTGCTTTTCGTTCACGTACTGCACCGTGCTCGACCCCTCTGCCTGTAGATGAAACAACAGGCTTTTACTGCCCTCAGTTAATTTAAATTTATTTACAAATATAGGTCACGAAGGTTAGTATAATTTCACTATTAAATAAAAAAAAACTGTATAGTCGCAAACTCCCTTTAGCGAGTGTACACGCTTTATGGGATGAAATCTAGTCTAACATAATTACAAGATTTATAAATTGTTTATAAAAAGACAAGAACTAAAGGGAACTGGCAGACTACGGCATACTGTGTCGCATTTTTAACATTTAAATACATAAATTTCAATGAATTTTATAAAATCCTACAATTTTTATAATCTTAAAAATTGAAAGGAACTTCCAGACTATAATATACTGTATACCTAATATCATAAGTTTAATATATGAAATAATGAAACCAGTAAGAATATGAAAAGTGGAGAACTTTTAACGATGACAACGGCAATTAAATAATAGTAAATAACAACAGTAATAAAAGAAATGATTGTCCTTCAGTAATTTTGGAATTCACCAAGTTTTAATCGCTCCATAAAAGATGAGTGAACATCGACCGATTTTAATTCACTCGCTAGATTGTTCCATATAATGCCACCAATATATAAGTGTAAGAATTTCTACTACAGTGAAGAGTATAATTTGCCTTTGAGCTATATTCTCTCTCCGTATACATCGATGTTCATAATGTATTTGATTGTCCATTATATTCTCGATTAATATAATCGGGGCAAATTGTTTTGTAACTCTAAAAAAACATTAGGGAGTACATCTGTACTTCAAATGTCTTCGAGAAACTCACGTGGTGGTTGGCCGCTAAACGAGCCACTTCTAAAAATTGACCGACGAGTAAAATAAAAAGAATACCATGCATAGACATTTTAGGAAGAAAATTAAAAATTTCTTTTTAGGGATGCGTGTAATTTAAACCAAAAATAAAGAAAGTCTATTTTACCCTTCCTCCTTAGAAGCCTATAACGTGTATAAATAAAAGAAATTTTCAATTAAGTAAAATACAATAACAATGTTAAAGTTACCCCTCATAGTGTACAAAGTTAAAAGAGAGCTGCAATAAACACGGGGACTTAAAAATATAATGTCTATTTTCCCTACAAGTCCAGACTTCTGGACAACCTTTGGTTAGCTTCCGCCCGAATTGTTCATTCTGACGAAGGTCAACTTTTCACTCCACCTTAGACCTACAGTTTAACGTAGAATCCGAACCACGCCCCACCAGCAGCCCAGCGTCTTAACCACTAGGCCACCTAGGGTACCCATTTATCTACCAACCACTTTATTATGTGGAAGGATGAACAGCTGGGTTTTGCTGCACGCCAGCTGCCATCACCGGGTCTCGAACCCGGGGCCGATGGATTCGTAGTCAGCTACGCTAACCACACCACCACCGAGGGTGCGCGCGCGCACAATATCGGAATAGCTTGTTTAAAACCTAAATGCCTTACCAAAGCCAACTTGGAAAGAATGTTTCCGCAGAAATCATATTCCACATTAAAAATGCTTGCAATTATTTTAGAGATGCTGTCTTGTGTCGACCCTCCTTCATCCACCAAATTGTAAATTTCTCTCACTTTTCCTCTTTGGCACAACCAAACAATAGCTCTGTTCAAACAAAATAAGAGTACAGTACTTTCAAAAAAGTTCGCCTACAAACAAATTATTTTCCACCAAAACGAAAATATTTTTTTTTATGCAGGAAAAAGGGGCCCTAAGGGCAAATGGCCGCAAAAGCGCCCCTCCCATAGAAGAAGACAGCCAAAATCAAGGTCCGGGGTTTTCGAGATGCCTAGATAGTGTGTGTTTGAAAGATGCGAGGTCATAGACAGGAGGAAAGATGGAGTGAGGAAGATTGTTTCAGAGTTGACTGGTTGAGTAGATGAAAGACTGAAAATACCGATTAACCCTTGCATTAGATAGACAGAATAGGAATGAGTGTAGAAAGTCTGGTACTGCGTGCTCTCCTTAAAGGAGGGGGCATGCAGTTAGAGTGTTCAGAAGAGCAATGTCCGTTATGATAGCGATAGTAAAGAGAGGGAGGGGAGGAGAAAGGGGAGGGAGGGGGGAGATAAAGGGGAGGGAGGGGGAGTGAGTGAAGACAATCGGTAAGAGGCGGGAATTGATGAGACGAAAGGCCTTTGATTCCACCCAGTCAAGTATGGCTGTGGGGGTTGAACCACCCCACACACGAGAAGCATACTCCATACAGGGGCGAACAAGACCCCTGTACAGAGCCAGCAACTGAGTCGGAGTGAAGAAACCGCGGAGGCGGTATAACACACCTAACCTTTTAGAAGCTGTTTTAGAAAGAGAATATATGTGATATTTCCAGGACAGATCAAGAGAAAAGGAAATGCCAAGAATGTTAAGAGAAGAGGAAGGAGTGATTTCCGTGTTGTTGAAGGCAAGGCGATAGTCGTGTGGAAGATTGTGACGAGAAGACAGATGGAGAAGCTGAGTTTTTGAGGCATTGAAATCCACAAGGTTTTCTCTGCCCCAATCAGATATAGCAGAAAGATCAGAGATCAAGTGCCCCATGGCCGCTTCACGCGAATCATGAAGCGACCGCTGTGAGGGACGCTTTGGGAAGAGGGTGGAGAAGTGAAGAGTGGAATCATCGGCATAGGAATGAATAGGACAGGAAGCGCGAATTAAAAGATCATTAATAAACTACCAATTACTAATTTTTTATGCTTTTCAGAAATTCTGCGTCTCTAGGCGAACTTTTATCCAAAACTGTACATTCCTCTTGTTAAGAATTAGGAGGGCACAAAAGTTTGAGTGAAACTCTCTAGTATGAAGCTCACTGAAGAACAACGACAATTACAAAATTTTAAGTTTTTATTTTTGAAACTCATGGGCACCTGGTATCTCAGTGGTTACGGTGGCGGACTCTGAGCGGTAAAGCTTTGGTTCGCTCCCGCCTACTGGCTCCTGGGTTGAATTGAGCTGGCCACCTACCCTGTTAATGCTAAGGGTCAAGGTGGCCCCTGAAGTATACTCACCCGTATCGTGGGGAAATAAGGTTCATAACTTAACTTTTTACCTTTTATTTTTAGAACTACGCATAATAAAAATGTTAAAAAGAAGGATAATAAAGTTCTGACTGAATCGCATTCGTAACGGTGAAGGTCATATAACGGAGGGGACCTACAGCGCTACGCGGGATCTGAACCACTATCCCTCCGAGAGAAACCCGGAACAAACACCTTAATCACTGAAGAAATCGAAGTTCAAGCCAAGACTCGAGCCCACGGTCCACGGCCTTCAGATTACGAGCCTGGCACTCTACCACTACGTTTCTATAGAGCTGAACTTCAACTTACCTAGCAACATCTTTGACGTGTACCGTGTTCATGTTTAGGGCCTGGTCCCAAAGCAGTTTCATTTCAGAACCTAGATAACGGCAGATAGCACCAACCAGTAAACGGGGAGCTGCACGGTGAAGAATTAAAAATTACTTCTAGGTACCATCGGTTTCAATAGCTGGGGGTACACTGTACCATAATGTAAATGTAGCCGAATGTATAAAGGCTTTTGTAATAGACTGTATTTATCATCTCCCACTTCCCGAGGAACTTCTAAGGAGGGAGACAATATTATAAACAGAATTTAAAGTTAGTCGAAAAAGGAGCAATCTCTCTTACTCAGTCCGAGTTTATCTCCTGGGCCGTAGACGATGGCAGGTCGAACAATTATCCAATTGAGACCAGGCGTGGATTTTATCACCTTCTCTGCCTCGCACTTATATTTGGCGACAATCGACCATGGATTGCAATCGACGGTCTCTGAAGACGGTTTCTGAAAAATACATTACTCATTTTTGAAGAACCAAACAAAATTAAAAGAAGCGAAATTACAAGTCCTAACATAAAATCTTGGAACGAGCAGCAATAATAAAGCCCCCTCACCCCCCAAAAAACAGATGTTCTTCACAATGCTATAAAACCTTTAACTTTTTCTACATCTCTAAATGTTGTTCGATTCTTTCAGTATTTTAGAAATGTGTATTTTCCCCACCTCTTATAATAAAAAAAGCTCTTTCAACACTCAAGAAAAAAATTTCCACACTATAAAAAATAATCTTCAAACAACCTAATGGATGATTGGATGGATATATAATTAAGATCAATTTATGACTAGCAAAAGGCGAGGGATAACTTTGTATAGATATAGTGTTATGCGAGTTAAACATCACTATGTATTTTGGGTAATTTAGTTTTAATTACGGACATCGATAACCTAGAAAGGCCCTGGTGGCTTTAAGTTATCCTTATGCTTCTTACGTTCTTATGATCACTACTTGGCGTATATATATCCTTTTACACACATTAAACAATTTTTATTTCCTGCCCTAACATCATTCTCTCAACATAACACTTAATCAACAGGTTAATTTTTGTTTCACACACAATCGATACACAAGGACAGAATGGTTATTTTGCAAATAAATATTCTGTTGTAATGGAAGATAAATTCTTTACAATTTACAACGGTGGTGTAGTGGTTAGCGTCGCTGACTACGAGTCCATCAGCCCCGGGTGACGGCAGGCGACGCGCAGCAAAACCCAGCTGTTTATTCATCCACACACAAAAAATTGGTTGGTAGATAAATGGGTACCCTGAGTAGCCTTGTGATTAAGACACTGGCCTTCTGGTGGGGCGTGGTTCGGATTCCACGTTAAACTGTAGGTCTAAGGTGGAGTGACAAGCTTGTCCTTCGTCAGAATGAACAATTCGGGCGTAAGCAAGACCAAGGTTGTACATACATCATCATTATCTCATTTCCCAACAAATTGGGATGAGAAGGCAGAAATAGCTTGGATGATAAAGGGTAGAAATTAAAGTGCGCACACATCCATTCACTTGCATTCTGGTGGAGCAGCGTCCTCCCACATAGCTAAATTTCACACCCGCAGCGCTTCACACATGGCGTTTCTTGGATTTGTCAAGCACATGTGCCTGCCTGCAGTTATGTGGGTACAACTTTTTGTCGGATCTAAACCCCACTACTCCACCAAGGAAGACCCAGAAGAAACGCCTTAATCGCTAAAATATGAAGTCCAAGCCGAGACTGCCCATGAGAACTGCCATATAAACATTTAGGTTTAAAATAAGATGGACTGCTTGGTTTAGCTTTTAAATAACTTTTTTTACCAGGTGGAAGAATCCCAAACAAAATTTACAATTTTTGTAGTTATATAATTTTTAGTAAGATAGTAAGCAAAATACAGGCAAAAACTAGACCTGTCAGCAAAGACAGAGACTGGCAAGATATATATACTAGGGTTATAACTTTTAGACTTTTTTCAAATAAAAGATCTCCTGTATCATAAATCGATGAACTTTTGCTTAAAAACAATGAAAAAGACCCTAATTCGTCTCAATTTTTAAAAAAGGTCACCCCCAAATCAAAAGTTTGAATCACCATAACCATATATTTACGTTACTAGTAACTCATAAGTATATAAATATATTATTATTAGAGGGCGGGACTTTTAGGTTTTAATCTAAAAAATATTTTCGAATTTTTCAGTACGCTAATATATCGTGAGATCGACCGAAAAATCACTTCCGGTGCTCAAATTCGATGACTAATATCAATCCACCCATACAAGAAAATTCTAGAACACACGACATTGTCCTTCATGCACTCGCAAATTGTATAAAAGCACGAAATGAAATCAACCGAATCACTTGTGTCCAGTATTGCGCAATAGTTACTCAACTGTTCAGTTCAACTCAACTTCAGGTAAGCTTTTATTATTTGTAATATGTTCGCTTAATTAAAAAACGTAGCGAAATGTGGAATTCGCTTCTGCACTCTTGAACATTCCAGAACATTTTTTAAATTTATTAACCATAATAATTTGTTGAATTTTTCTTCCATTTTAACACGTAAACAAAAGCGTATCCAGAATGTTTTGTAGAGGGGAGTCAAACTCAAAAAATATATAGAGCCCAAAATATTTGGTGATAAATATTTTCGTGAGACGTTCTATGGATGTTCTAAAAAATTTTCCAAAATTTTATCACCTAAAAAATAAATATTTGGTCATATTTTTTCACCTAAAAATCCGCCCTCTAATTATTATATTATTTCTATATATTATATTAATATTATATATATATAAACAAACATATCAACTTAACACCTTTTTATATCTGTTTCAGAAGCAATATAATGTCACACAAGAAAAGTGATACTACCATACAGAAGAACAAGGATATCTGGACCAATAATCTGGTGAGATTCCAGCAGTCACATAGAAGAGGAGGAAGTGTGCCTTTAGAAGAATCTTCACGAAGAAAAATGCAGAATGCCACTCCAAATCCAAATCATTGGACGGTACCAGTTTCTTGGAACAGAAATCAAAGGAAGAAAGGAGCGAATAGTGGAAATTTCCAAAGAAGTTACAAAATTATGGAAGAATAAATTGAATTTTCCGCATGTGTCAGATCAAGTAATACGAGCAAAGCTTGACAAGGTGATGAAGACTTATGATGAATGTGTCAGGAGGGGAAAATATGATGCCCCGAATGAACTTTTTGATATCACTAAAGTAAATGGCCAATGGTTATCCTCGGAAGATAAACGACTGTACCACCTTCAAGTGGAAAAAAGCAAAGGAGAAGTGGGGTACTCTACAGGTCAAGTTGCAAGTGAAGAAACGATTCACCCTTCAAAGAGACGAAAATTGCCTGCTGAATCAGCATCAACATCTTACAATCATGTATCTGGTGGTAGTGGTACTGAATCTGAAGAGAGCGAGCATGAAGATGAAGATGAGAGTATTACTCCACCAACCAGAAGACATAACAAAAGTAAAGTTGCAACCAACTTGGTGACATCCACAGGAGTATCAACAAGTAAAGCCGCTAAAATATGCAAACAGTTGTCACTTGATGGTATTGACATTCCAACACCAAGTCAAGCAGCAATTTACAAGTCAGCATACAAAGAGGCTGCTAAATTGAAGGAAATGATTGAAAATTTACAGATGGAAGAATGGTCTTTACATTTTGATGGAAAGCGCATTGAGGAAAATGAGTATCAAGTAGTGGTACTTAAAAATGAAAGAACCGAAGTAAAATTGGATGCATTGCGTCTGAAAGATGGCAAGGCTGAAACTATTGCTGAAGGAATTGCAAAGTTATTGATGAATACACCTTATGGAATGCAATAAAGATGATCGTTGCTGATACAACAAGTGTTAACACTGGGAAAAAGAGTGTTGTTGTTGTCAAATTGCAACGAATGTTCTCAGAGAAGGGTATCTGCAAACCACAATTTATCAGTTGTCAGCATCACATTCTGGACAGGATTCTCCGTTTGGTAATGGACGAAGATCTTGGTGCTAACACCAGTTCTCCAAACATCGAATATCCATTTGTATCCCAACTGGTGAAGAATTATGAGGAACTAAAGGCACAGTTTGTTAATGGAACAGAAGAGGTCCTCGAGAAATCAGGATGGAGATGATATTAAGTTTTTGTACCATCTAACACGGGTGTTTAGATTCTTTGAAGAAAAAGGGAATTTTCCTTTGATTAACTTTCAGAAAATTCCAAACATCAGCAATGCGAGGTGGCATTCAAGAGCCATTCTAGCTATCCTTGCATTTATTCTTATACTTACAACAAGGAAGACTTTGGAGAAGGTATGCAGATTCATTTCATACAACTGGGCAGAATATTGGTTTACTAATCAGATGTACAATGAAAATGACTTCAAGAACTTGTCAGAAATATTGAAACCTTACAAAAAAGCATTGAACTCATTGGGAAATCACTGGAAGCAGGAGCCATCCCCACTCAAGATACCAAGAAGTAATCAGTGTGCAGAACGTGCAATCAAAGTTATGCAGGAACTGTATGCTGCCTGCAGAAACAAAAACAAACTGCAACTTCGGCTTATTCTAAGCAATAAGCAGTAATATATGTACAAGTATTATAACGATTATGTTGTGAGTTCTTTTATTATATTACATGGAATATGCAATAAAGTTACGTATGCAATAATCGATTTTTTGATTTCGGGGTGACCTTTTCTAAAAAGATATTAAAATGAAAGTTAATTTCTTTGTTTTTAGGCAAAAGTTCATCGAATTAAAGTACAGGAATATTAGGTTGTAAAAAAGTTATAACCCTAATATTATACACTTGGATAGAGAAAAGAAACAAAATGAGATGTTTGAAGACAACCCAACGAAACTACTTAGAGAATTAAAGAATACCTAGATAAACGTAGAAAGACCGCCTGAAAAAGAACAAGTGGAGCATTTCTGGAAGAACATCTATGAGAATGAAGTCAACCATAATGATAGTGCAGAATGGATTGCGAGCCTTTACAACAGCGAAAACGTGAGAAACATCTCGGATGAACATGGATAGAATAGCCATGAAAGAAGTTGGAGGGAGGGGGGGAAAAAAAACATCACTAAGTGGAAAACAAGGTGTTTCAACAAGATACTAACAGCAGAAGCACCAGAATGGTTGACAAAAGGAGACACAACATTACTACCAACGTCCCATGAAACCCAGAATCCAAGTAAATATAGACCAATAACATGCTTGTCAACAATCTACAAAATACTAACAGGAATCATAGCGGACAAGATCTACAACCATGCAGAAGAAAACAACATTATAAGCCCAGAACAAAAAGGATGCAGCAGAAAGACTATGGGACAAAAGACCAGCTGTTAATCAACAGGGCTATATTGGAGAACAACAGAAAGAAACAGAAACCTAAGCATGGCATGGATTGACTACAAAAAGGCATATGACAGTGTACCCGACTCGTGGGTGAAGGAAGTACTGAGACTATACAACATCCACCCCACCATCAAGATGATTCTTAGAAACAGCTCTGTGAAACAGACCTAACTCTCCATCACAGTAAGGGAACTTTAGAGGTGAACAGTGTGAGAATCAAGAGGGGGATCTACCAGGGTGATTCAATATCCTCCGTTTTATTTGTACTGGCACTAAACCCACTTAGCCAGCTAATAAATAACCTAAACAAAGGCTACGTAATGAGGCCAAGGGAAAAGAGCAGCCCAAACATATCTCGCTTATTTTACATGGATGACCTAAAACTGTATGCCCCAAACAAAAGTGAGCTAACAGAAGAGATCAGGGAGGTCAAAAGGTTCTCAGATGACATCCAGATGGAGTTTGGGCTTGAGAAACGTGCCACTGTCACACTAAAGAAAGGCAAAAGGTGTGAATCAGAAAAATCAGAGTGGACAAAATCGTGATAGAAGATGGAAAATGACATTATGAAGGAAAGACTGCAGAAAGAATATTCAAAAAGGATAAAGCTAATCCTAAAATCTCGCCTAAACAGTAAAAATAAGATCCTATCCACAAACTTACTAGCAGTACCTGCACTATCATACAGTTTTGGCATAATCAACTGGACCCAGCTAGAAATCAACAAACTTGATACAATCACCAGAAAAATGCTCCCTGCACATAAGATCATATATAAAAACCAATGCATACCAACGGTATACCTGCCAAGGAGGGTCAGTGGATTGGGGCTTGCGCTAATTGACCAAGTGCACAAAGCCACAACAATAGGATTAGCACAGTACATAAAGGAAGGAGAAGGAAGGCTAGTCAGGTTTGTAAGAGATCATGAATGTGAAAAGCCTCAAACAACATCACTTTCAAAGAAGGGAAGTGATTATCTAGTGGATGCTGGCATAGGACCTGAACAGCTTGAAGACATTGCAAATAAACCTCTCATGGAAAAGATAAGCACCATAAAAAGAAGGTATAATGGGAGAAGATCAGAAGAAAAGGAGAAGAACTGGAAAGAGCACAAGTTCAGCAAAGTATACAAAGAGGACATGCTGAACAGAGCATATATAGAGAGGGATAAAACCATGGTAAGAGGGGCACTGAGACCAGAAGATGAATGGCTGGTGGTGGCAGCACAAGACCAGGCACTATGGACAAACTGGTTCAAAAGAAATATTGAGGGCAGAAATGAAAGCGAGATGTGCAGACTGTGCTCAAAGAGCCCAGAGACCATGAGTCACATACTATCTCGGTGAAAAATACTCCTGCACAGAGGAAACTACACAAACAGACACAATGCAGTCTGCAAGCTAATCCACTCCAAGCTGTATAAGAAATATGAAATAAGGCTAGAAACAGAAAAGCATTGGGAACATATTCCACAAGGAATAGAAGACAATGACAAAGTGCTGCTCCTATATGATCACGAGATACCAACTGACATCAGGGTATCAGGATGCAGGCCAGACATAGTAGTGAGAGAGAAGGAGGGGAACAAATGCCTCTTGGTGGAAGTAGGAGTCCCAGCAGACTGGAATGTGACTAACTATGAAAGGGAAAAGGTCTTAAAATACCAGACACTCAAACATGAAATAAGGAGAATGTGGAATGTGGAACCTGAGATCATCCCAATAGTGGTGGGGGCGACAGGGGCAGTAAAGAAATCTACAGTAGAGTTCCTGGACCAACTGCCCATAAGTATAACATCTGGAGAAGTTGTAGGGGAGATACTATGATACAGCACCTCTATCTTACACCTAGTACTAGGCTGTACCTAAAAATTCCTTAGGGTTAAGGTTTAATCCCGGAAGCAAGAAACTCTCTCCAACTGGAGTAAAAAAATAAAAAATAAAAATAAAATAAAAATAAATGAAGCCTAAAGCATGCAGCATGTTTGCAAAATTTCCTAAATATTCCATAATTTTGGAGTAGCATTTTCCCTCCGAGTTTTAAGCAAATTTTCTGGCAATTGTAAACCTTAATTACTCCATTTAAACACTCAATTAAAATTATAGTTAAATTAAATTTAATTTAATAATTTAATTTAACAACCATAATTTTTAGTAACTATAATCAGGGGTTTATTTTAACTGTTGTCTGAAACTAAGTACAGTATTCTAAATTAATGGGCTGTTAATTTTGACCTCAGGGGTTAATTTAGAAATGGTTAATTTAGAATACTTAGTCTCAGATGACTGGACAACCATTAAAATAAACTCCTGAATTATAGTTATTAAAATTTTTTGTAATGTCTGTAGAGTATCGTATCTCTATTGTAAGCAACACGGGAACTTCTTAAATTTTCTTTCCCCTCCCCTTATGCTTATTTTCACAAAGCAATTTAAAAATTTACCTTTTCAGAAGAATCCATTTGCCCAGATGAAATTTCCAAGTAAATTTTGATTCCTTTCTCTGAAGCAACTTTCACAGCATTGGATGAGATCTTTGAAATGCCTTCTCTATAAACAGGTTCTTCCTAAATTAAGAGTATAAAACAATTTTGGGATTACAAATAAATAAATGAGGAAGAGCCTTTTCTATTAAGGTTATTATATTTGTGGGTTCAGATAGTTTTTACAACCAACTTGTATAAGCAACTAGTTTACACAGAGACCTAACTCAGATGAGTTGCTAAGCTCTAAAATGTATCCAACAGCTACAAACATTAACTATACTTAGGTTATATTCTATCAGAGTCAAAATAGTATATATACGGTAGTCTAACACACACACTGCGTAAAATCCAATGTACCAATTTGGCTTAGCCTAATGACCTGTACGCAAGATGGCTGACACATTTTTTTTTTTATTATTATTAGAGTGCATTATCAAACAGTCTTAGTATTTTTCAGCAATATATTTTTTTAATGTAATAATTTTTAATCCTAAAATAAAATGCTTTACAATTTTAATATTCTTAAACATACATTCAACTGGCAATACCTGAGAAATGACCAATGAAAGTGATTTTGGGGGGGTTACAAGCCACTGAAGCCAGTAGTAATGCCTTGATATATAGTGAATTGGAAGTCATGATTATTTAATTATTATTTATACAATGCTAAAAAATTATAAATAATGATTTTGTGCTGCCAAGCTTTGTAAGGCTTTGTAGGCAAGTAAGAAGTAAAGAAAAATTCATAACTGGCATCTTATCCGTGATATCAACTTGGGGAATGAATGGGGGAGAAAACTTGGCATTCAAAATTGGCTTTTTTTGTGGGGGAGCAGAGAATCAGCCAGACTGGCTGGGCACAAGCAAAAACAATGCATGATCTGCAGGACTATACTCTATTGTGCCTATGTTAAAAATTACAACTAAACTAAAATAAACCAACTGTTCTTTCTACAATTTTTTAGTCTTCATAAAATATCTTGTGTATTCAAATTTATTGTCATTTTGACCAGTCTACATTTCAACATCAAAACAAGTTCATAATACTTTTTACATTACACATAGACAACAACGAAGCCATTTGGCTGATCAAGGTTATTCAAGATAAGTCTGGAGCTATATTTTATGACAACTTTACAAATGCATGTTTTGAGAGAAATACAGAAACAGTTACTAAATTAAAAACTAATTGTTGGACAAACTTTTTAATATAAACATATCAGTTTGGGAACATTTTTAAATTTCTTTAGTAGGAGTAACAGTATTTGAACAAGAATAAGTTTTTCCAAAACCTTTTCCCCCTAGCCTAAAACACACAACCACACAGCTAACATGGAAAATAATGCAGAGCATAAAAAAGCCTACTCACTAGTCCTGTTTTGGTTTCTCCTGCTGCATTTATCACCCAATCAAACTCTTCACCTTCAAAAGCTGCTTCACAAAAAGCTGAAATTAATTAATTTTAACTTTAAATAGAACCTATAAAATTACATTCTGAATGTTCATAGAACTTTTTGAAAAACTAAACAGATCAACTACAATAATTCAAACCTTGATTGATTAAATTTGCACTTTTAAAAACAACTCGTGAATCTTCAAACAGATTTTGGTGGCTAGGATTAAGCCAGGCCATCTGGGGAGGAACTTTATCAACAACTCTGATATGTGAAGCAACATTTGTGTTGATAAGTTCAGCTATAATGTGACGACCAATGAAGCCACAACCTGCAAAATAAATTATATTAATTATTAGCTTTTAACTATATCTGATGATTAAAATCAAGGTAGTCCTTAACATAATCCTGGATTTTTTTTTCATTTCTAAGGTGAACATGGTGTTCCTAAAATATCAGCATACCCCTACCCTGTTAATTTACCTAAAATATATTATGTATATTGCATAATAGTAAAATTTTATATTTTTAAATGTTTTATCACAGCTACAATGGAGAAGTTTAGCTAAAAATATTTTAAAAGAAAACATTTTCCAATCAAGACACTAAAGACTATAATTTTGAGTTTGGAGCTCTAATTTTAATTTAATTTCTAAATTTACACTATTTTGAAGTTTGAACCTTTTTCAAGAATCCCAGATCTTGGGTTCCAAATTTTAAGAATATACAGCTGCTATACAGTTTTGAAAATGTCTAATACAGCCTTTATTTACTGCAATTTCTGAGCATATCAGAAATACATAATATTGCATGAATACATACTATTAAAAACTTTTGTCTTTGGTTACTAAATCTCAGCAAGGATACTGCATGACTTTAATGTAATTGTTCTAGGCAGTTTTAACACTATGCATATAAACTATACCAAGTTTTAATGATTGTTTTGAAGTACCATAAAATGCAGTGATTCCAAACAGGAGGGGAATATGGTCAGTTAAAATTTGCAAAAACCTATTATATTTTATATTTACTATCTTGCCCCTTTCACTCACAAATTATGATAAAGGGTAAAAAAAATTGCCTTAACATTTGGTTAGACCAAGAATGAATATAGTTATTTTTCAACTATACAATTGTGTAATCAGTGAGTGAAAGGGTTAAAGATAATGAATTTCTTTAACCAGTAGTTTTTAATTTAATTTTAGAAGTCACCATACTTCATGCTTATGCACTTCAGTTTTTAAGTTTTATACCAATGGTTATGTAGGCCCATACTAGAAGATTAAATTTTAAATAGCTGCACATAGGCCAAATAAGAACCTTAGATTTTTTTTTTTTTACTCGATTCATACCTATTTCAGACTACAAAAATGGCAAGACTAACCCAGGAACAAATCATCTGCGGTAAAATTTGGGGGGGGGGGGGGGGGGGGGGGGGGGGGGGGGGGGGGGGGGGGGGGGGGGGGGGGGGGGGGGGGGGGGGGGGGGGGGGGGGGGGGGGGGGGGAACTTTATGCACAGGAAGTCTTGTAGGAAATTTTGGGAAAAAGAATTTTACAGTACAAGTTATATATATATTAGTAGTGTAATGCTGCTGTTATGGTACTCCAGTAATAAAAATGTTGAAAGGACACCCCTAAAGCCAAATTTGGTCAAATAAATAAATAAAATAAATAAATAAATATAGCATTGTGGATGGGATTACTCCATCAATTTAGAAAACACTTAAAAGTCTAGATCTACTTTTATATTACATAACTGCAACTATTCCAAACTTTTTATAAGGTTATTACATGTTTATTAAAAATTACACTCGTGTCAGTTAGCAGTAATAGCAGCAGCATAAGATTTATGGAAAATAGTAAATTGGATTTTTTAAGAGTTAGTTGTACAGTTTCAGAAAAATGGTTACCTAGAAACAAAATTTTTGGAAAGCATAAAAAATTATTAATCAGTAATATTTTGATTTCCTTTGGATATTTTATTCTTTTTGATGACTAATAAAAATTTCCAAAACAAAACCCAAATTAGCTATTACTGACTAGAATTTTTTATGCTTTCTACAGAAATTTCATTTCTAGGAAAGCTTTTTTTCCAAAAGTGTACCGTAAACAAAGAATAAATCTCGTAAGGCATTTCAGTTCATTAACTGAACCAAATATCTATTGTACGCAAATTCAAAAATGAAAAATTATATCATTCCTGGACAAGACTTTTTAAATTTAATACAGTGAAAATACTGTAACAAACATTCATACCAAAAACATATTAAGACTCCAATCTATAAATATACAAATCTCTGAAACCTTAAAATACAAGTTTATTATGCAATTTCATTTTCAAAATGTTCATGCTCTTAATAAATCTAGGTAGAAATTAAACATGCATTATACAAGCTATACTGTCAACACTGTATAAATTTGGTTTAAAACAAAATGTAAAACCCAAAGTTATATGTATAAAATGTACAAGAAACAAATGATGTAGCTACTGGCACAGTTCTTTAAAATATTAATATTTCTTATGATACTAAATAGCTATTACAAACAAGAAAGTATGAAAAGCAAGAATTATAAAAGAAAAAGTGGGACAATGAGACACTGTTCTACTGTTGAGGTGAAGTAGCAGATATAGGGTCTACCAATTTTACAGTATGAGTAGCTAAAGTTTCAATATACAGTACTTTCAAATATTATAAAACATATAAAACTAAAAATCAGAACTATGCAGTAGTCTACATGAAGTTGTGGTAATACTGGTAGGAATTGACCTTTTTGGCTCATTGTAAAATATAACATTACATTCTTTCAAAGGTGAATTAACTACCTTGAAAGTTGCTCTAGCAAAAGGTTTTAAATATGACTGCAAGAAAGCCTAACTACTCATTTATTCTATGGCTTAAAAAGAAAATTTACTTTCCAAGGAATGAATATTATAACAAAACAAAAGCCTTTACATTTCTATGGCTTCAGGGTTAAATATATAGAACCTAACACTCTAAAGCAAACGGTCTTTTTCACTTTAATCTATTCCTAATAACAGTGTAAAAGTGAATTTTAAGCAACTTGTATAATTTAGAAATAAAATTACTATATAGGTATAATTATATCCTACAAGTGATGTAGTAATATAAATTGTTACTAACATTCTTCACAGCCTAATAAAAAATAAAAAAATTTGTAATTACATGATGATAATCACATGATTATGGTGTAATCATAATCTAATCAACTATTTTGAAATGCCATAATCATAATTAAATCACAACATTAGAAAATGCTGTAATCAATGACAGTTATCGATTTGATTTGAATTTTAGTTAAGTTCTGGTAACACTGCTCACCAGTCACCTCTCAGTGCTTTGAAAGAGACTGTAGCATACACATCACTGGTGCCAAAAAGCCAGTCTGCAAAGTATGGCATTATCATAATGCTATGATAGTATTGAGATGAGTGTGCCATATACAGATGCTTTCCTAGTTATTCATTGTAGATTGTACAATTATAATTCAAAATAAAATATAGTGAATTTGATTAGTGATTTCTTGTTTTTTTTTTATATCAACACAGCAAATATATGTAATACACAAAGCTGCACAACCTATACACCAATACCATACTCTTATTAGTCATAACTCCATAATCAATTAATCATAGTCAAGATTTGTTAAGCCCCATAATCATAATTTTAAGGCCTGTAATCATGATTATAGTCAATCAAGATTTTTCAAGACTCACAGTCAATCAAAATTTCATCAGACCTGCGTAATCATAACCATAATCAAATTTTGTAATCAACCCCATGTCTGATATTAACTCTACAATAAAAAATGTAAGACTTTTAAACAAAATCATGGTTAGTAGGGAAATGTATGAAAAACCCAAAACACTTTAATTTAATATGTATAAAGCCTTTTAACAACTATCCTAACACTAAATCCTTAAGCTGAACTAAAGAAAATCAGGCAATGATTAGTGATTTTAAATATTTGAATGTTATCACAACTAAGTAAATAGTCTTCAGCTTAGTTTTGAATTTTAAGATAAAATATTTTAACAAAATACATGACTATGGATTATCTTTTCTTTTTACCTAGAACCCTAATATAATTTTGATAGCTGCAAACCAACTTTTTTTAATACTAAAGCAAGCTAATTTTAAGTCCTTTGCTAATACTTCACTAAACTTGAAAAGGGTTTTAAGGAAGAATAAATTACTAGAGAATAGTATTGAGATGGTATGGTTAACACCCCAAGTTGGTGGGAACTCCACTATTAGAAAGGATTCCTGAGAGCTCCCAAACCCCTCAGTAGGGCCTGGGAGGTTTCAGTAATCCCCATTGGGCCAGAGCTTTCTTAGAAAGCCAAGCCTTCAGAGTTACTAAAAATGTTTTTCTTCTCTTTTTAATTGATTATAACAGATTTGAAATTCTCTCAATATAGAGAATGTTAAAAACATTGAGGCAATCATATGTCCATTTCAAGAGACGGGAAAGCATCTCACTTCTCCTTGATGGTGTGGTAGGTGATCCAGTCTTGTTTTTACCATTGGTGTTTTGTATTGCTTAACCATTAGCTATAAGAACCATGTCTCACATATTTGGATCACTTAAAATTATCATGTAAATATCATAATCATTTCTGAATGCCTGATTTCCTTTATAAAGACCTGTTGAAAACCTAACTTCAGTTATCAATATGCATCACAATGGATTTTGAGCTTTCTCAGGCTGTGAACTAAATTGTACCTTTAACTGCCTTATGAGCAACATATTAATGCAAATACATATCCCAAAATTTTAGACCATTAATTATCATTGTCAGTTTTGCTCCCTTTTCTGGCATCATTGCACTCATGGATTCCTGAGTCCACTGATGACAGTGCTAGGGGGATAATCTCTAAATGTTGTTGTTTTTTTTTCTCTTATCAGGGATTTGTTTTTGGCTGGGACATTTGCTTATTGAAGTGAATTTGGACAAAGCTTTTTCTTCCCCAATGCCTGCACAAATGCTGAAGCCAGTGTTCACATAATTTTTTTGTTATAAACATTGCTTTTGTGTACTGATTGAGCCAAGAATACATTTAATGATTGTGAGATGAAGTGGAGTTTAAAATGACACATCTGGGACTTATCAGGTTTATACAATTTGGGTAACACTCATTGACCTTGCCCTAGTAACTAATATTCTTTGTTTTTTTGCATTAGTTATGTAAGTTATTTTTTTTCTGTAAGTCTTGTCTCCTTTGTGTGGTAATGGGCTGGTGATGGCCAATAATTTAATGGTTTTATTTTATGTTGACATTTTTGTGTGTGGTATGGGACTAATGATGTTTGTTTCTTTTGTTTTGTAGTAATTTTTTTCAAGTGCTTAGTTGGTTCTGAATACACATTGGTGTATGATCAATAAAATTGTTCATATTTTCTTTAGTTACCTGTAAAAACTTGCCTGCTGATGCAGTTAACCTTGTAAGTGTTATTGTTGTTTCGTTGATTAAATTAAGCAAAGGACATTTTACTTTTCTTAAATCCTCCCACCATAAGCCGAAGAGTAAGTCGTTAAAAGAGGCAGACTGGCTATGCCCCAGAGATCTTAAAGGTGAGAACCCAGTTTCAGATTGGTAGGAGCTGCCTATCTGACATAATCTCAACCACACTAAAATTGGTAACTTGCTCACCTCATTTCTCTCATTCTTAGCAGTGCAGGTGGTGCTGAAGTCAAAGGATTTTTATTAAGGCCCTCTGGGTGGTTCTCACTGGCAGCTAAATCTCCCATCTCCACAACCAGCCGCAGCTGCCGTGACCCCACTAACAGAGTATCCGGTAGGTGAGTAACGCAAACGCATCTTTACACAGATACACTTACCGGCATCGCGCCCCCGTTTCACTGGTGCCCAGACCCGGGAAGATTGAAGGGAAACATCAATAGAGAGCATTAGTATTGACTAGAAGCCCCTATTCTCTTGCCGGTATTCCCAGCACTCACCACACTGCACAAGAACAGTTGAGAAACAGAATTATTCACAAGAAGAGCAAACAATAGAGAATGGGTGACACAACAGGTCTTGCCAGTCAATTTACCACCACTATCACCACTGCTGTGGCTTCATCAACAGTCACTGTAAGCACAATAGCTAGTCCCATCTTGACTTCTGGCACTAATTTCCCATATAACCATGACAGGGGTGGCAGTAGGGAAATAGCTGCTACTTTACAGCCAATAGGAACAACCCCTGAGAGACCAGCATGTCCGTCACCACCTATGGCAGGAACTCCTAAGGATGGGGGCATTGACCAACCATCATTGGCAATTCTTCAGCAAATGGTTATGCAGAATGCTCAGACCATGGCCATGATGTCTCAAATACTGGCTAATAGCCATACACCTAAGGTTCTTCCACCGGAAAAATACTGCCTGAGTGAAGGACATGATTTTCATGAGTTTGTGAGAACCTTTGAGAAATATTTTGAGCAAGAATATCCAGGTTCCCTTGAAAGGATGGGATCCCTTTTAGCTAATTACCTCGATGGCTCTGCCTTAGAAATTTATCGAGTAATGCGGAAGTCTACTAGTGATTATGGGACACTGAAGGCTCATTTAATATCCTGGTATGAGAAAGAGCAAAGAAAGAAAGAAGAAAGTCAGAGTCAGGACTTTATGGAGGCTACCAAGCACTCACATGAGACTGTCTCTGCTTATGCCCTTAGAGTAATAACCCTAGCCTGTCAGTGCTTCCCTGGTATGGATGTCACTCAACTCCGTATAGTTAAAGATAGGTTTATATCTGGGTTGCCCTTGAGTTGAGGCAGGAGCTGACCAGGATCATCCATACTCAAAGGACCTTACTAGGAATGAAGATCTCGTGGGAGAAGCTTGTGGCACTAGCAGACTTAAATTCCACAGAGTCCCCCTTGGCAGGTCAAGCTGGAACCACCACTAGAACCCAAGAAACATCCCCACCAGTGGGTCAGTGGCAGACATCCCAATCCTCTGTGAAGCCACAATCTGAAATGGCCAATGTGGCACATCTAGCACCAGCCCTTCCTACAGCTCAAGCAGCACCCCCATTGAATCAGTGTGCTTATCCACCTTCTTCATGGAATTGGCCACCTAACTATATTGAACAAATCCCACACCAGTCAACACACACACACATATCTGAGTTCACCACCAGTTGTATTAAAGCAAGAACTACCCATGGTTGCCCCTCAGTCTACTGCAACAAACAGTCAAGGAAGGCTAAGGGGGCCCAATGGAAGAAAAGTGAGAACTGCAGCAAACTTCCCTAGGGGTCAGTCTCACCCACCAGCCAATAACTTTCAGCAAGTTGCAGCAGCACCAAGAGACCACAGGACATGTACCCATTGTCAGCAGTCAGGGCATACAAAGGGTCAATGTCCCTCGCGTCCTTTATGTCATTGGTGTGGAAAGCGGGGTCATCTCCATCAAGATTGCTATACTGCCAGGAACATTTGCATACGTTGTAAGCAACATGGACATAGCCCTGCACAGTGTCCTACTCAGAAGAACTATTTAATGGAGAGGCCACAATGCCCAAGTTGTGGAGGACCACATTTGGGTCAAGATTGCATGAGTGACCAAGGGTTGGTCCCACCACCACAAGAACTAGCACCAGAATTGGGAAACTAGATAGCTCTGTCATGGAAGGCCGCATGCCAGAGCTACCCCAGCATGCTAGCAATGAACGGTCTTTTGGAGGCATCATTGCTTCCCAGGAAGCAACACCATCAGGCAATATCCATTAGCAAGTCAGATTGCACACAACTACCTTGAGGCCCCCCAGAGTGAGACTGAAGATGAGACAGTGGAAGATGTTGAACAAGATGAAGAGCAGCCAGTGAACACTGAAGATGAATTGGCTGAAGTTCTGGACCTGAGACAAGAGCAGCAATCAAGCAATGCCTTAGTCATCCGGCCAAGAATAAAAAGCTCTCCCCACACAGGCCCATTGTCAGCTCTTGTGGATACAGGTGCTGCAGTCAGTTTGATGTCAGCTTCATGTTACCATCAACTTCCCTCTGATAAATTCCCACTAAAGGAAGTACCTCTCAAGGGGATTAGGGGTATAGGTAAACACATTGTACCAGTTCTGGGTGGTTGTACAGTCACACTCATGTTTCCCAATTTTGAAACACAACCAATTGAGTTTGTGGTTGTGAGAGACCATGTCTCAGACTTTGATCTGATCTGTGGGGTAAACATGTTACAGACTGATAGTTTGCTTCCTGACTTGGCTAAACGAGAACTCCTCACTCGGAAGGGAAGCCAACTTATCACAGTTGCCCAAGATGCTCAACAGCCACTTCCAACCAGCCTTGAATGTGAAAGTGTGGAAGATGTTGAAGTTGCGCCCCGCACCTGTCAAATGATAGAGGCATGTTTCCGCCTCCAAGGATACAACCCTGATCATGAGTTAACTTATTTGGAAAGTAACTCCTCGTAAAAGATTTGATTATACAACCTGGATTAATGAATGTCACAGAAGACAACTTTTTGGTTGCGGTATTCAACCTTGGAGACTTCTCACAGAAGATCTCCAGAGGAAACTTAATTGGGAAGGCTATGAAATTGCAGGGTAAGGACTCACTGGTACATCTGGTGGACTTCACTGACAGTTCAAAAACTTCTAAAAATCAGGAGGACTGGACTTCACAAATGATGGTTGATGCTTTTGAGTTGACAAATACATCTCTCTCAGCAGAACAAAAGGACCAGTTAGTCCAGTTGTTGCTGTGCCACCAAGGAGCTATTAGTCATGGTGATGGGGATGTTGGCCACACAACCATTATCAAGCATCAGATTGAAACAGAACACAGGCTTCCAGTCCATATCCCAGTAAGGCGAGTCCAAGGACCTGTACTGCAGGACATTGAAGAGCACTGCCAACAGCTGGAGGAAGATGGTATCATCAGACGAAGTTTCTCCCCATACTCTGCACCTGTCGTGCCAATTAAGAAAAGTGATGGGTCAATACGGTTATGCATTGATTATCGAGAGCTCAACAAAATAACAAAACGAGATTGCTTTCCATTACCTAATTTGATTGACACTCTCTTCAATTTGCATGGAATGCAATACTTTTCTACCATTGATTTAGTCAAAGGGTATTATCAGGTTGAGATGGAGGAATCCAGTGTTGAGAAAACTGCATTCTCCACCCCTCTTCCCATTGGGAATTTCTCAGAATGCCGTTTGGGGTGAAAAATGGTCCAGCTACCTTTCAGCGAGCCATGATGATGGCATTATCTGGGATCCCATGGACTCAATGCATGGTCTACCTTGATGATATAATGGTAGTAAGCCGCACCTTCCCTGAACATCTTGAAATTCTGGGAAAGGTCTTGCATGCCTTGGAATCTAATGGTTTTAAGATCAAACCCTCAAAGACTGAGCTTTGCCGAGAGGAAGTGACATTCCTGGGACATCAGGTGTCATCCAAGGGGATGGTCCCACTGGTAAAGAACCTAGAAGGTATTGCCAAGTTTCCAATCCCAAACACCATCAGAAGACTCCGCCAATTCTTAGGGATGGTTAATTTCTATCGCCGACACATCCAAAATTGCTCAGAGATAGCAAAGCCTCTTAGTGAACTTACAGGCCGCAAGACGCTGACTTGGACAGCGAGTTGCCAGACTGCGTTTGATAAACTAAAGGAGGCCTTAGTTAGTCCGATCTTGTTGACATACCCTGATAGGTCAAAGGAAGCTAAACCCCTACAGCTCCATGTAGATGCTTCTAACATTGGAGCTGGGGCTTGCTTGTCCCAAGAGCAGGAAGGAAAGAATAGGCCCATAGCCTTTGTTTCAACCACATTCAATAGGGCTGAACAAAAGTACTCAACCACTGAACGAGAATTAGCTGCTATTCGATGGGCTGTGAGGACCCTAAAACCCTTCCTTTATGGAATTAAAGTTAAAATTTTTACTGATCATCAACCTTTAACCTTCCTTTACAATATGCCATTAGTAAATAACAGAGTTGCTCGCACACTGGAAGAGCTGAGTAGCATTGAATATGAGCTAGTGTACATACCTGGGAAACAGAATTGTATCGCAGATGCACTATCCAGGTCTCCAATTGACAATTGTCAAGAATCATTGGATCAATATGACAACCGATCAAATGCCACTCCAAAAGGATTCATAAAGACTGAAGTCCCAGGGGGAGGAGATTCCCTCTTTTATTGTCTATCCTTGTGGAGTAGTGGCACAATGGATCATCATAGGGAAATCAGAGAAGCAACAGTAGCAGAACTAATTAACAGGCGAAATAAGTATGGGATCTCTTCTGATAAAGCTATCACCCGTCAGCTGAATCTGATGAAACATGTTGGTCAGATCCCAACCCCACGGTTGATCCAAGTTTATAGTGATATGAATAAGGTAGAGATTTGGGTATATCATGGAGATCGAGCTCCCTTAAAGTATGGTTCTGACAACTACCATGATCGGTGTTATCTGCAGTGCCTCGCTGGGATCCATTACAATTGGTTAAACCCTATACACCTACCTGGTCAATCAAATGATAAGCCTTCCCCTGAAATTCTAAATGTGAATAGGGAAACTGATAGCCCCTTTGAAGAATTTACACTGCTTGATGATAGCATGGAGGAGGACCTTGCACCTGACACAGAGGCTAGTGGGGAGGGGAATCTACCATCTGATAACCTTACACCACAATTGGAACTGACATCAGTTGTGGTGGACATCTGTCCAGTGATTCCTTTGAGAGAAGGAGAACAACTCCCAAAAGAAGGAGGGGCATTGTCCCTGGAAGATGTCATAACCTTACAAAAACTTGACCCTCACCTATGTCGCCTTAAAAAGGGGATTAAGCAACAATGGACAGCAAAACGATATACTGGAAACCTACAACCATATAAACGAGATCATCAGCAATTGGTAGTTATTGATGACATCATTTACCATAGGGGAAAGACCACCACTTGCGTTGTGTTGTTGCCAAAGGTGTTGCTATAGATTGGGCTGTCATTTTTCACAAGGAGTTTGCTCACTTAGGGCGAAATAAATTGCTTGCCCTATTATTGGAACATTTTTGGTACCCAGCTGCATCGCATAGTGACTGAGATAGTCACCTCTTGTGTGGAGTGTCAGAGAGCAAAGATTACCAATATTCTCCACACACCACCTGTGTTTAAGATTGTAACCCAACATCCTTTTGAGTTGATTGCAGCAGATCTTATCTCCTACCCTATCTCTCAAAAGGGGAATGTTTGTGCATTGGTGGTGGTTGACCATTTCTCTAAGTGGTTGTCCGTGGTCCCACTGCCCAATAAACGGGCCTCTACTGTAGCACAAGCATTCAAAACTCGAGTATATCCATTTCTGCCCAGGCTGCCTGAAAAGCTACTCAGTGATAATGGGCCTGAGTTCACAGCCCAGGAATTTGAAGATACCTTGCTTGAACTGGATATACTCCATGTAAGGACTTCTCCCTATTGCCCCACATCCAATGGGGCTGTTGAGCGAGTAAACAGGACACTAACCCAATATTTGCGGATGAGTTTGAACCAGGTTGAGACCTGGGATGACCATCTGCCCAGGGTGGTATCCATTTACAACAATACCAAGCATCAGGAGACTGGTATTTCCCCAGCAGCCTGTCTCTTATCCCAGGCTCACATCTTCCCTCAGGGCCCTAGGATAGACCACCATCAGCTTCAATATCGGGATGAAGGCCACCCACGGTTCGAACCCTATCACTTAAACCAGCTGGTGGGGCTGAAAATACACTATCCTGGCAACCTGAGCATCAATAAATTCAAACCTCGGTATGCTGGACCATATTGTATAATTAAAGTGAACCCAAATGAAATTACTTATCAAGTTCAGTCAATGAACCCTCAGGAACCCACTATTTATAAAGTTCACCACAAACATCTGAAAAAGTGGAATGTGGCTCCACCATATCTTCAACAGAACCGCTACTACCAAAGGCTTTTGGGAGATGCCCATTATGAGGTTGAATTCCTACCACAACCTACACCTGTAGAGATGAGTAAGGGTCCATCTCTAATTGAAGAACCAAGCCATGATGAGCCATTCTTTAAGGGTTTTCGCTTCAACCCATTACCTGTGGAGCGTCTGAGAAAAATTCAGCAGACTCTAGATCAGACTCTCCACAACCTGTATCAGTTGGAAGAGATATTTCATGAACAGCCACCTCCCAGCAGAAATTCTTTGAGACAGATAAGACAAGTGGGGAGGATAAAGTTAATGGGGACATAGAGAATGGATGCCCAGTAGCAATCTCATCCTTTGATTCAGGGCAGGAACTACCTTCCTCTGAATTGGAGCCAGTGAAACAAAGTCCCCTAACGTCTTTTCGATTTATTGCTACCAATAATCAATCATATTTAGTGTGTGGAACCTGAAACAGACTTTGCAGTGACACAATCTCCAGAATCTTCAGAAATGACAAGTGAGTTGAACTTAGTGGCCTAGGAGGAGGACTGAGTCCAACTGATCAGCCAACTCACGCAAGGCGACGAGGGTCCCTCACTCTGGAACCATTCTCTGGTGTATTAAAGTGGGTAAAGAAAACATCATTGACACCTTCAAAAATTGATTTTAGAGGGTTCTCACCTGAATCTCAAAACCTGCCTTTACCAGTTGTTACACAAGTAGGTACCCTCAAGAAGATGGGGAACCGACCATTCACAAGGTCACAGGGCAGATCTCAGGAATTGCTAGGGTACAAAGTTCCCCACTTGAGAGGAAAACTAAAAGTAAGGTTACTGATTAGGTTAAGGTAAGATATATTTGTAAAGTGTATTAAAGTCCCATACTATCACTCATCACTACTTATGTACTTAGAGATAAAAATACCTGTGTTGTGCACCCCACAACAAGTGGGGAGGAGTGAGATGGTATGGTTAACACCCCAAGTTGGTGGGAACTCCACTATTGGAAGGATTCCTGAGAGCTCCCAAACCCCTCAGTAGGGCCTGGGAGGTTTCAGTAATCCCCATTGGGCCAGAGCTTTCTTAGAAAGCCAAGCCTTCAGTTACTAAAAATGTTTTTCTTCTCTTTTTAATTGATTATAACAGATTTGAAATTCTCTCAATATAGAGAATGTTAAAAACATTGAGGCAATCATATGCCATTTCAAGAGATGGGAAAGCATCTCACTTCTCCTTGATGGTGTGGTAGGTGATCCATAGTCTTGTTTTTACCATTGGTGTTTTGTATTGCTTAACCATTAGCTATAAGAACCATGTCTCACATATTTGGATCACTTAAAATTATCATGTAAATATAATCATTTTTGAATGCCTGATTTCCTTTATAAAGACCTTGTTGAAGAACCTAACTTCAGTTATCAATATGCATCACAATGGATTTTGAGCTTTCTCAGGCTGTGAACTAAATTGTACCTTTAACTGCCTTATGAGCAACATATTAATGCAAATATATATCCCAAAATTTTAGAACATTAATTATCATTGTCAGTTTTGCTCCCTTTTCTGGCATCATTGCACTCATGGATTCCTGAGTCCACTGATGACAGTGCTAGGGGGATAATCTCTAAATGTTGTTGGTTTTTTTTCTCTTTATCAGGGATTTGTTTTTGGCTGGGACATTTGCTTATTGAAGTGAATTTGGACAAAGCTTTTTCTTCCCCAATGCCTGCACAAATGCTGAAGCCAGTGTTCACATAATTTTTTTGTTATAAACATTGCTTTTGTGTGTACTGATTGAGCCAAGAATACATTTAATGATTGTGAGATGAAGTGGAGTTTAAAATGACACATCTGGGACTTATCAGGTTTATACAATTTGGGTAACACTCATTGACCTTGCCCTAGTAACTAATATTCTTTGTTTTTTTTGCATTAGTTATGTAAGTTATTTTTTTTCTGTAAGTCTTGTCTCCTTTGTGTGGTAATGGGCTGGTGATGGCCAATAATTTAATGGTTTTATTTTATGTTGACATTTTTGTGTGTGGTATGGGACTAATGATGTTTGTTTCTTTTGTTTTGTAGTAATTTTTTTCAAGTGCTTAGTTGGTTCTGAATACACATTGGTGTATGATCAATAAAATTGTTCATATTTTCTTTAGTTACCTGTAAAAACTTGCCTGCGGATGCAGTTAACCTTGTAAGTGTTATTGTTGTTTCGTTGATTAAATTAGGCAAAGGACATTTTACTTTTCCTAAATCCTCCCACCATAAGCCGAAGAGTAAGTCGTTAAAAGAGGCAGACTGGCTATGCCCCAGAGATCTTAAAGGTGAGAACCCAGTTTCAAATTGGTAGGAGCTGCCTATCTGACATAATCTCAACCACACTAAAATTGGTAACTTGCTCACCTCATTTCTCTCATTCTTAGCAGTGCAGGTGGTGCTGAAGTCAAAGGATTTTTATTAAGGCCCTCTGGGTGGTTCTCACTGGCAGCTAAATCTCCCATCTCCACAACCAGCCGCAGCTGCCGTGACCCCACTAACAGAGTATCCGGTAGGTGAGTAACGCAAACGCATCTTTACACAGATACACTTACCGGCATTGCGCCCCCATTTCAGTATTACAGGCCACCAAAATAAGTATATGAAAACTTTTTGATAAATCAACTGGCATTTCTATAGTAAGGCATCACCTATAGTCTGTATCATATTAATGGGAGGGATGGGGAGGAATTATAAACCTAGAATAATCTGAAAAGCAAGTAGGCCCAAATGACTATATTTCAAACTTCCAATGTGTGTATCTTATTCTAAAAATGCAAAACCAAATTCAATCTGAAACCTATTCCATATATTTTAATAATCTAAATATTAAATTTAAATTATATTAATTTTTATGATTTATGCTATACATGATAGTTTGAAAGATTCAATGATTTCTGTATTAGGGTAAAATTATTTTCAAATTTGTAATTATTATTATTATAAATAAAAAAAAATGCAAATGTGTGCAGAAAGTTTTAATGATTTCTTTGCATATTTTGTGTCATATATTCATTGTGGATGACTAATAATATCAAAGATGCTTAGGAAAGCCAAATTGTGAAAACATTTCCACTTATTTCATCAAGATTATATGTACTGTATATAAATAAATATGACTAACCTTTTCTAGAATTTTTAATGAGTAATATTTAAAAATCTGGCAAAATTCTAGATGCCAGACACAGTATGGAGATGAGAGTTCATAATGGCTTGGTAATATACAAGGTGTGGCAGAAGTCCTGCCCCAAAGGCTAATATGTATATTATGGGGCAGGACTTTTGGGACAATCTGTATTAAATTAGGCTAGGTTAAGTTTAGTTAGTAATTAGGGCCTATGGACTGTATCTGAATTGTATTTGGCAAGTAGAATTTACCAAAAGAAATTTTCAGCATTTGATGCCTCAAGAGTAAATAAAACTTGGTAGTTAGCCAATTTGGGCCACTCTGAATCCTAATGTCTTGTGGCCATCAACACACTTTTTTTTAAAAATGAATTTGAGGCGAATCAGTAGGAGAAAACAAGAAAAACGTTTATAAATTTAATTATTTTACAGAATAACATTTGTATAATTAGTTATTTTAGACACAGAAGATATAGTGATATTTTGAATAAATTCTAAATTCACAATACATCAATGTTAAATTAATGATACCTGGTGGGAAATTAGATAAAGTAACAAAGGAGAAAATATACCCCCTGAAGCATTACCAATTCCATTTAACTCAGTTGCAGTACAATCCACCAAAGCATGAGTGCCTGCTCCAAGAATGTACCATAGTCAATGTTGCAGCAGTAATGGAAAGAAGCCCTATGATGGAGTGAATGAGTGTGGAAAAAAATGGCAGCAAAGACCCTATAGTGATCTAATCCTTACTTGAATACCATCAAATACAGTATATTTCTTAATATAAATTCACATTTTTTAGCCAGTGACCATTGCAAAGAAGAAACCTCTCCTCAAATAATGATTTAAGAATTACAAAACCATTCCAGAAACCCAAACACTTCATTATTTCTGCCCAGTTCCAGAGACTGGATGAAGTCCATCAATATTCCTACAGCTCAGAGATAAGACAAGAAATGGTGACAATTAAAGAAGACATGATCAATCAAAACAACAACACATGCTATGTCACAGCACTTTACAATGAAAAATGATGGATGAAATGTTATGAAAGGATGTTAAAACCAGGGTTGTGGAGTCGGAGTCGTGGAGTCGGAGTCGTGGAGTCGGAGTCGTGGAGTCGCACGTTTCAGGGCGGAGTTGGAGTCGGTAAAAACTTCCGACTCCGACTCCAATTTCTGTGTCCTGTGTCACCCTTAATTCTAAATCCTAAATACTAACATTTAGGTTATTTAGTTTTTTTGGTCAATAAACCTTATTCATTGATAGCCCAGCCCCTAGATTAAGTTTTTTTAATATTTTTTTTTTACATTTTCAGAATATACAATTAATATTTATTTAAATATAAAATATAAAATATAAAATTTCACACTTAGTGTGGTGGTGATGAAATGTCTTATTATTATGATAATTATAAAGTGAAACACTAGAGTCGTCGGAGTCGTATATTTAAAATGTGAGGAGTCGGAGTCGGATTTTTAGATTTTTTACAATGTGTGGAGTCGGAGTCGGAGTCGGAGTATTTTGGACCGACTCCACAACCCTGGTTAAAACCTAAAAAATGGAAATCAATTTCTTGCATATCAATTGGCAATCCTCATCATTTTCAATTACACAAAAATAGGACTCTCTCTAGATCCACTGGTGATATTCATTAGTAGTTAATCCAACACCTAACAGGAAGGCCACTGAGATTCATTAAAGGTGAAATTGATAAGGCTACAAAAACCAACATATTAATATTTTCTAAACAAGTTAGAATGTATGGTACTATCCTGTTATCTCCCCACCAAGTTTTAATATGGTGAAATGAATACCCAGTTAGGTCACAGTTGGTTGTCATGATATTTGTTAGTTTTAACAAAAATATCATGACAACCTAACTGATCATCAAGAGCCATACAGTTAACCTAACCAGGTACTCAATTAACCATATTAAAACTTGGTGGCCAAATAACAGGATAGTACTGAATTTACCATAAATACCAATGTATCTTGTATGTCCCTAAATAACTATAGTTAAATTTCTAAACTTTCTTTTTCTTCTCCTGATTCACTGTTCATTTAAAACATAATAGCTGATGGTCAGAAGACGACATGATTCATTAGAGCCCAAATATACTAATATAGAATTTATATGCTGCTAACCAATAATATTGAGTATACCAGCTAATTTTTTTTGGGGTGCTTACATAGCCAGTTACCCAGTTATTTAGCACAAGAGCTTGTGTAACCAGGCTACCCAGTCAAAAAATAAACAATTTACATAGCTGGGTCATTCACATATATACTTTGTTACTCTCTTTGTATGGTATCTGGTAAAAGTTGCTTAAAATTAATCAAAGCCCACAAGAAAATTATTAAATACCCAGTTAGGTCAACTGTATGCCCTTGACAATTGGTTAGGTTATAATATTTTCGTTAAAACTAAAAAATATGACCCAGCTATGTAAACTGTTTATTATTTGACTGGGTAACCTGGCTACATAAGCACTCTGAACAATTATTTATTTGACTGGGTAGTCTGGCTACACAAGCTCTTATGTTAAATAGCCAGGTAGCCTGGCTACGAACAATTACACTGGTATGCATCAATTTTGCTGTCAAGGGTTTTGTAAGTGATTCTTATAGAGATTTTCCTGCTGATTTCGAATCTGCAATCCGTTTTTCTCAATCAGCTCAGGTTATCCGGCTATGGCCTCATAAGTAAAATAGAATTTTTCGTGATTTTGTCAAAGCGGAATTGGAACAGTAACATCTATCATCACTTGTTCACTTGTATAATATTTTTTTTTACTTTTCAGGCATATAGATAAAATATTTCATAATGAATAGAGCGTGTAAAAATGATCCCAATAGATTCTGCTACATATGTGGGACGGTTACCATGCCAAATAACCAGTCCCAAATCACTAAATTTGTGAAGACAATGTATAGATCATACTTTGGAATTAAGCTAGGGGACCAGGACAAAAATTTCGCCCCTCATATGTGCTGCAAGACGTGCATTGAAAATTTGAGAAGATGGAGCAAAGGCAGAGCGAAATCTTTGCCTTTTGGAATTCCCATGATTTGGAGAGAAGGAAAGGATCACGTGACAGATTGCTATTTCTGCATGACAAACCTCCAATGTGGGCTTATAAATTTATTTTTCTTAAATATTTGAAATCCTCATATGAAACTTGACATAATATTCACCATAATGTAATATTCACCATATATAGCATAATATTCCCATAATTGTAATCATACATTTACATATTGTTATAGAAAATACATTTACACATACATATTGTTATACAAGTTACATTTACATATACAATGATTGTATATTTTCTTTCTTTTTCATTCATATTGTCCCCGAAGGGACAATATGAATGAAAAAGAAAGAAAATATACAGACTCCATCGACCTATTTCATATCTTACAGACCGCAGCCTTCCCTCACAAGCCGCCACTGTCTGAATGCTTCTTCTATTTCATATGCAGTTTTATATCCATGTTTCTGTGTTTCTATTTTCAGGAGTTAACAAGAAGAATAAAGACATTGTTGTATACCCTGACATTCCTTCTATGAGACCTGTACCCCATGGTCCTGGAATTCCAATACCCGACCCACCTCAAACCCTGGACTTCGATGATTCTGATGATGAATCAATGACCAGTCCCAGTCATATATACCTCAAAATACCGCTTCAAATGAGCCGAGGGCCTCTCAACCAGGCCAAACTTAATGATCTTACCAGGGATTTAGGACTTTCCAAATTAGCTGCCGAGATCTTGGGCTCACGACTTCGAGAGGACAACTTGCTGGCTCCGGGAACAACATTCTCCTGGTATAAGAAACGAGAGGAAGAATTCCGCAAGTTTTTTGCAGTGCATGAAAATACCTCTTCCTTAGTGTACTGCTGCAATGTTGAGGGGCTAATCGAATCCTTGGGCCTGCCATATAACGCATCAGAATGGAGGCTATTATAGACTCGTCTAAACGAAGTTGAAAGCAGTACTTCTCAACATTGGGAATAGGATTGCATCAGTCCTTGTAGCACATTCCGTACAACTTACTGAGAGCTACGATAACATGAAAATTTTACTGGATGTTCGTATACGACCAACATAACTGGAGGATCTGTGGAGATTTGAAGGTAGGGTCATTCCATATCAAGTCAGCCACCTAAAACATACACCCCTTTCAATTTGCTCATACTTGGCACAAAAGCAGATATACATGCCAAACTTAAATTCCCAAATTATTAGAGCTGACTGACCTTTGGTTACTGAGATACAAGGTCACAAAGTTGTGACATTTTGACCTTTTTTGCGTTAAATGACTATTTTCAAAATGGTGTAACTAAAAAACTATTAAAGCTAGAGCATTGATTTTGGTCTCATTTTAAAGCTCTTTAGTAGCCCCTTGTTTATTGTCTTGTTAAATATCTCTACTGTGAAAAATAAAAAAATCCTTTCAAAAGTTGACCTTTGACCTTGAATAAAAAAAATACCTTCTCCTAAAAAATTCAATTTTTTTACATTAATACCTTGAGTCATGTACAACAAAATCCCAAGAAGCTGTAAGTGGCTGATAACTAGTTCAATGTATAAAAAAAATGAATTCAAGCAACATTTTGAAAAAAAGTCATTTTATACAAAAACTGTCAAAAAGTCATGACTTTGTGACCTTGTAGTCAGTAACCATTTTTGTCTAAGGTCAGCTCAATCTCTTACAAATACAACCCATATCTACATACTATCTGCAGCCTTCTACAAACAAGCAAATGCTTATTTTTAAATATTTGTTCTTTACCCACACTGTATGTTGTGCATGTATATGATGGTTTTCAGTAGTTGACAAGATTCTTGTGGGCCACCCAATTTATTGTGATTTCTAGAAGAGAAAACAATTTTTAATGTATACCTAGATAGCTACCTAATTAACAAATACAAGTAACATATTAAAATGTACATACAATATGTATAGGTATAGTTGCTCATTGATTTCCATTTATCACAACTTAAAATGTATGCAGTGTATATATAGTACATGACCATTTTAATTTTGAATTCTTACCTTTCTGTGCTGTAGATCTGCCAAAGCTTTGGATGCCTTCAAAGTAACTTCTTTGCAAATCCTGTATGTTCGTCCATTAGTAGTAGATGCCTCAACTTGTGTTAGAATATCTGAATATGGTAAGATTAATTCATCTGGTCGACCAGGATATACAAATGATGGGTTTGGGCCATGAGGATGAAGGAATATGACTTTACTTCTTTATTCTCTGGTATCTTTTCCAGCACATATGCCACCCACCAATGGCCATCATATGCAGCAGTAACAAAACCATGTATTTTCTCTCAGTCACAACTTCTTCCTTTTCAGTAACTTTCTCAATATTTGAATAATCTGATAATGAATAATGTTTAACCTTAAGAGAAGTCAATGAAACTGGCTGTAAATGGTGTAATTTCTGTGTACCAGCAATAGTCCTTGCAGTTGAGTGTCTTTCTTGGAGAAGTTGGCTTTCCTCTTCATGCTCTTTATTGGTTGAAAAATGACATTTTATATTTACAATATTTTCACTTGCAAATGTATATAACTGTTCTGCAGTAAGGATCTGTTCATCATAAGGTCATTGTAGACTAGCTTTTGCAGCTAATCTCTTAACTGTGCCTCCAACACCATCACAGGGTCCCTTTCCATGACTTGTTGCAAAAAAATTCCATTCTGCCTCAATTCCAAAATCATCTCTGTGATGGCAAAGACTCAAAAAGTTTTTGCAGTTCTATACTGTCCTGCACACCCATCTGAAAAGTAAATTATGTGGATGGAACCGATGGATGAGATATTCTTTTAGGAATTTTATCAGATGCTTTTGAAACAAATGTACAGCAACTTGTTATGGATGTTATACTCTGAAATAATAACAAAGCTAAGGTGAGCAATCTCATCTTCCTTTTTATAGTAAATAACAAATGGATGTAGAGTAGCCATCTCATTGTTCCAATGAAAGCTCTGAACCTCATCTGAAGAAAAAAGGAATAATTTTCAGCAAAATCACACACAGCAAGGACCTCACCATCTTTCAAGACATTTTTGTTTCACAGTAATAAGTTGCTTGCATCTTCGTCTTGAAGTCATGTATCTGGTATTCTTTCAGTTGGTTACAGAATTGGTCAATATACTCATCTGTATTCAGTTCTACTGATTCAAGATTTGACCAATCTGTATTGGTCCACTTTTTAAAATTTATGATATCAATGAAGTTGTTTGTAAATATGTCCAGTAGTCTGTTTTTTAAATCCGATGGATCTCCACATTGTTCACATTGTCTGAGGCAGCATTTCTGTGAGGCAGGATTGCATTCCATAAAGGCAACACAATGACATACATTCTTAATAGGTGTGTCATCATTTGCAGTTAGTTTTTCTAATTCAGCTCCTACAAACATAAGTTTGGCATTCTGATGAATTGTACACACACATACTGAGTGAGTTCCTGTTGCTCCAGCAATAACACACTGCTTTGGACGCAATTCTGCAAATTTACTGAATCCCACCTTAACCAAAGGATTTCTTTCTTTGAAAATATGATAGGCTTCTTTTAAATTGCAAAGTAAAAGATGCTTTTGCAAATGTATCCTTCCTCTTTCATTGTCAATGATACTACAATAGTCTTTCTTTCCTGGCATTGTTCTACTGATGTCTTCTGAAAGATAAAATGCTTTAATAGCGTCAACAGTATCCTGTTTAATTCTTTTCCCACCCTTTGGATTTGGGTCTGAAAGGACACCTTTTTCTTCAACTATTTTTTTAGCAATAGATGCTGTATGCCTTGTTGTGTTAAATTCTGAAGCAATTTTCCTAATGCTCCAACTTTTGGGCAATACAGTGAGGATTTTTATTTTATCACTTCTTTTAGTATTTTCATTTTTGAATTTTTCCTCGAGTTGATTTATTATTTCTAAACAGTCTACATCTCCAGATGTAGTGATGTAGTGTTAAGTGCAGATCGGGAAACTTATTTACAAGTTCCTGTGGTACAATTCTCAAACTCTTCTTTCGACACTGACCTTTGTGACGCAGCAAAGGATCAGCACACTTCTGTTTCAGTTTTAAATGTTCCATGTTTGTACTCTGAAATCACAAAAGCACAAAGAAAATCCTGAAAAGAAAACAATGAACAATTAATGAATTATTAAATAAATTTTTATACATGTATTTAGTAAAAATAAATTAACTTTAACTTGAAGTCAGGAGTCAACTCTGTAAAGTTGACAGTACTTATATACTAGTTTACTAGTTGGGCCTTTGGATCAGCGCTACTCCAGTAGATTTGGGGCTGTCGAGGGGTTTAGCCCTGGTTGTCTTTTAACCCTTAAGCTGCCAATTTGGTTGGAAATGTTTTTTCGCGAAAAAATGCAGTTTTCCATAAAAAATCAAATTTTCTTTGATAGTAAATTTTATGATTCTCAGTTTGATTTAAGCATATACTTACTTAAATTATCATTAAAATAATATAAATCGACCATATTGACTAGAGTCGAATATGGCACTTGTGACTACCAAAAAATCGTTCGACTACAGTCGACTACGGCATCCAAAGGGTTAAAAGACTTCTTTTGGCACAGGTCACAAAAAGGTTTTTGAACTAATAATGTTAAGTTGAACTAAGTCTTCACTGACACTATATCAGAACAGAACTTTTAAATAAATGAACTGACAAAAAAAATCTAAAATTGAAGAATGATGCTAACTTCATTTATTTTTTATACATTGAACTAGTTATCAGCCACTTACAGCTTCTTGGGATTTTGTTGTACATGACAAGGTATTAATGTAAAAAAATTGAATTTTTTTAGAAGGTATTTTTTTTTTATTCAAGGTCAAAGGTCAAATTTGAAGGGATTTTTTTATTTTTCACAGTAGAGATATTTAACAAGAGACAATAAACAAGGGGGCTACTAAAGAGCTTTAAAATGAGACCAAAATCAATGCTCTAGCTTTAATAGTTTTTTAGTTACACCGTTTTAAAAATAGTCATTTAACGTAAAAAAGGTCAAAATGTCACAACTTTGTGACCTTGTATCTCAGTAACCAAAGGTCAGTCAGCTCTAATAATTTGGGAATTTAAGTTTGGCATGTATATCTGCTATTGTGCCAAGTATGAGCAAAATTGAAAGGGGTGAGTGCAAAAAGTGCCATTTTGTGGCTGAGTTGACATGGAATGACCCAGTAATACTAATATCATAAGTAAACTATTGCTATTGACTATGTTGTTTTTCCAAAGGTTATTTGAGAGCGTATAAGAACAATTAACTTCCCCACAGAAGTGATACAGTCCAATGCATAGATTTTTTTTATCTGATAGAACAAATTCTCTAAATTCTTTAAATATTTTCATTTTTTTTCAGATTGTGGCATTTGTATTGGGAATGCAAGGGGGATACACGAAATACCCATGTTTCCTCTGCAAATGGGATAGCCGAGTGGATGAGAAGCACTATGCACAGCGTGAATGGGCATCCAGAGAGAATTTTGAACCTGGGTCGCATAATGTCGTTTCAGTGCCCCTTGTACCACCAACAAAAATTTTGCTCCCACCACTTCATATTAAGCTGGGCTTGAAAAATTTCATCAAATCAATGAATAAGGAGGGTTCAGCATTCCGATATCTCTAGAGTAAATTTCCTCATATATCTGATGCTAAACTAAATGCTGGGGTTTTTGATGGTCCTCAAATTCGAACTTTGATCAAGGATACTCAGTTCAAAAACGCAATGACTCCAACTGAGAAGAATGCCTGGCAAGCATTCAAATCAGTTGTCACTGATTTTCTTGGCAAGCGTAGAAGTCAAGAATACGAGTCTGTTGTCGAAAACTTGATGGAAGCTTTCAAAGGTCATGGGTCACTCATGTCCATAAAAATGCACTTTTTGTGGTCCCACTTGGACTATTTTCCTGAAAATTGCGGGGATTATAGTGAGGAACAGGGTGAACAATTTCACCAAGATATCAAAATAATGGGAGAGGTACCAGGGAAACTGGGATATCAATATGCTGGCGGACTATTGTTGGTGTTTGAAGCGAGACGTGCCCGAAGAAACACACAGACGGAAAGCCAAAAAAACTTCATTCCTTCCTCAATAAACTTTTTTCCATATTCGTTGTATGAATAAAAGTATTTATTCACACAATGTTTTCATTTTTCACGAGTGTTCTTATAATATTACTCGTATCTACAGTGTTTAAGCTAAAAAAATCAATAAATTTAAGGATAAAATTAGACTTATAATAAATGGCCAATAGAGAAAAAACCTGACCTGATTGAGGAAAACCAATGTCATTTTCGAATTCAGCATGGTCAAATTATATAATATGAGTTGAAAAAACCCTCACAGCAGACAAAAAAATTTCATATGCATACCAGTGTTATTTGACTGGATAGCCCAGCTACGCAAGCTCTTCCTAATTTTTTTTAACATATTCCCTGTAGTCTATCAAACCAGTTAGACAAATTTGGGTAAATCTTAAGGAATTGTCATCACTTGCAATAACTTGCTTATAATATATTTGGACAAAAAACAGTACTCTTGAAAAAAGTGTTACATTATTATATAGATTATGGTCATATAGTTTTTTCAAAATTCAGGTGATGACATCTTAAGATTAACCCAAATTTGTCCTACCAATGGGTCAGACCACACAGAATGTGTTAAGAAAATACTTATACATTGTAGAAAGATGAAAAAACCAAGACTACTTTTAGTGAGGTCATGTCAAAGATCTTATTACCAAGGTAAAATTCACATTTTAATTTTACAAGGTTTATCCATAGAATAAGTTATTTACTTAAAGTTTTAAAATGATGCAAGAATCACGTCTCTCCCAAAATTATGAGAAATGTTAAACCAGTTGAAAGTAGCATGGGTCAGTGGATATGGTTAAAAATAAACTGTAATTATCTCTATTTCTTGGAGTTTGACATTTGAGGGGTTGCGCATCTTACGGTACCTAAATGGCACCATAGGCAAAAATGTGTTTTTGATGGATATCACTATGTTCACCCTTCCTCTATCGTGTGTTTTGGGTTATAATGACCTTACAACACGAAGTATAGTTGAAAACTTTATGAAGCAAACTACTTTTTCACCTCTATCACCTGCCAAAAGTTCACCCAAAATTCGGCATAATAAGAAAATCAAAAAAATATATATAAAATATAAAATATGAAAATCTATTCCAAAAAATTATCAACATCTTCATTAGCATACTTAGAACTCTAATTTAGCCAAAAATTAACATTCTAGCTCAATTAATAACAGATACTATCGCCAGAATATTGCTGAACTTTGAAGGTGATTTCTGACAAATTTTAATTTTGGCACTTCAGTACCTTAAGACACGGGACCCCTCATTTGACTACAGCTCCTCTTTGTAGTATTTTTTTTACAAGAGTGTATTACAGGCTTTTGAGAAATTTTGGAATTTTAGGTTAAATTAGGTTATATATTAAAACTATGTTTTTCCGACTGTTTTTGTTATTGTTTGAACGAAATTAATCTTCATCAAAAACCATCAGAAAAACATAGTTTTGATTTATAAAGCCTGTAATGGGTAAATGTACAGTATTACACCCGTCTCCCTTTCAAGGTGAAATTTATGTTTTTCCTATGGTTTTTAATGTGTTTTGAATGAATCTGACCTTCAAAACCGTCGGAAATGACTCATTTTTGAGATAACCCCCCTCTCCCCAGCCAGCAATCAAAAACGAGTCATTTCCGACAGTTTCGAAGGTCAGATTCGTTTAAAACATCAAAAACCATAGGAAAAATAAATTTCACCTTCAAAATTGACCTAACCTATCCTAAATCACTTATAGTCTTGTAGGCAGCCCAGGAATCACTATAAATCACAGAGCCAGGCCTAATGTACTTCTGAATGAGTGGAATGAGTGTTCCATTCCGGTAGGAAAGTAATTCAGGATCAAGTAAAGATAATCCCTCCCAGGTCACACTAGTAAAGCAAATCCCTCCCAAAAATGACCAAGTAAAGATAATCCCTCCCAGAAAGTAAAGTAGTCTAACATAAGGATAAAAATTAGAATCTTTTTTTAAAAAATGATTTATTTGAAAACAAAATTTATTAAAATTCATTTATTACAATGGATCAAGTAAAGATAAGCAGCCCCAACTTTTTTTAGTTAGCTTTATAAGGCTAACTAACGAAAATATCACGACAACCTAACTAATAACCTAACTAATCATTAGGTCAACTGTATGCCCTTGATGATTGGTTAGGTTATAGTGATATTTTCGTTAGTTAGCCTTATAAAGCTAACTAAAAAAGGTTGGGGGTGCTTAACTTTACTTGATCCAAAGACTTTAATTAAAGCAATATTGCGGTATTACCAACTTTACCAAGTAAAGATGATCCCTCCCAAAAAATGATCAAGTAAAGATAGTCCCTCCTTTTTCTGTTAGGAGGGATTATCTTTACTTGATCCATAATTCAAATTCGAAATGGATGGAGCGCAGTGATTGGGCAGACATGTAACGAACACACAAACGAACGTACAAATGTACAAACAAAAGTACAAATGTACAAACGTACAAATGTACAAACATACAAATGTACAAACACACAAACAAACGTACAAACACACAAACAAACGTACAAGTGTACAAACACACAAACAAACGTACAAATGTACAAACACAAAAACGAACAAACGTACAAATGTACACACAAACAAACGTACAAACACACAAACACAAACACACAAACAAACGTACAAACACACAAACAAACAAACACACAAACAAACGTACAAACACACAAACGTACAAACACACAAACAAACGTACAAATGTACAAACACACAAACAAACATGTACAAACACAAACAAACGTACAAATGTACAAACACACAAACAAACGTACAAACGTACAAATACACAAACAAACGTACAAACACACAAACAAACGTACAAACACACAAACAAACGTACAAACACAAACAAACGTACAAACACACAAACAAACGTACAACACACAAACAAACAAACGTACAAACACACAAACAAACAAACGTACAAACACACAAACAAACAAACGTACAAACAAACGTACAAACACACAAACAAACGTACAAACACACAAACAAACGTACAAACGTACAAATGTACAAACAAACGTGCAAACGTACAAATGTACAAACAAACGTACAAATGTACAAACAAACGTACAAATGTACAAACACAAACAAACGTACAAATACAAACACAAACAACGTACAAACGTACAAACACAACAAACGTACAAACACACAAATGTACAAACGTACAAACACACAAACGTACAAATACAAACAACGTACAAACAAACGTACACACACAAACAAACGTACAAACACACAAACAAACGTACAAACACAAACAAACATACAAACACAAACAAACGTACAAACACAAAACACAACGTACAAACAAACGTACAAACACAAACAAACGTACAAACACAAACAAACGTACACACACACAAACAAACGTACACACACACAAACAAATGTACAAACATACAAACACAAACAAACGTACAAACACACAAACAAACGTACAAACACACAAACAAACGTACAAACACACAAACAAACGTACAAACACACAAACAAACGTACAAACACAAACAAACGTACAAACACAAACAAACACACAAACAAACGTACAAACACACAAACAAACGTACAAACACACAAACAAACGTACAAACACACAAACAAATGTACAAACACACAAACAAACGTACAAACAAACGTACAAACACACAAACAAACATACAAACACACAAACACACAAACAAATGTACAAACACACAAACGTACAAAAACACAAACAAATGTACAAACACAAACAAACGTACAAACACAAACAAACGTACAAACAAACGTACACACACACAAACGTACACACACACAAACGTACAAATACACAAACAAACGTACAAACACACAAACAAACGTACAAACACACAAACAAACGTACAAACACACAAACGTACAAACACACAAACGCACGCACAAATGTACACACACAAACAAACGTACAAATGTACACACACACAAACAAACGTACAAATGTACACACACACAAACAAACGTACAAATGTACACACACAAACAAACGTACAAATGTACACACACAAACAAACGTACAAATGTACACACACACAAACAAACGTACAAATGTACACACACACAAACAAACGTACAAATGTACACACACACAAACAAACGTACAAATGTACACACACACAAACAAACGTACAAATGTACACACACACAAACAAACGTACAAATGTACACACACACAAACAAACGTACAAATGTACACACACACAAACAAACGTACAAATGTACACACACACAAACAAACATACAAATGTACACACACACAAACAAACGTACAAATGTACACACACACAAACAAACGTACAAATGTACACACACACAAACAAACGTACAAATGTACACACACAAACAAACGTACAAACACAAACAAATGTACAAACACACAAACAAACGTACAAACACACAAACAAACGTACAAATGTACAAACACACAAACAAATGTACAAACACACAAACAAACGTACAAATGTACAAACAAACGTACAAACACACAAACAAACGTACAAACACACAAACAAACACACAAACAAACGTACAAACACACAAACAAATGTACAAACACACAAACAAACGTACAAATGTACAAACAAACGTACAAATACACAAACAAACGTACAAATGTACAAACACACGTACAAGTGTACAAACACACAAACAAACGTACAAACACACAAACAAACGTACACACACACAAACAAACGTACAAACAAACGTACAAACACACAAACGTACAAACACACAAACGTACAAACGTACGAACACACAAACGTACGAACACACAAACGTACAAACGTACAAACAAACGTACGAACACACAAACAAACGTACGAACACACAAACACACACTAGATACACACCAAAAAAATGTTTATATCTCGAAAATGAAGCATTTGCAACGGAAATGCTATAGAAAGAAAGTGTTTTAGAATTAAAAAATCTACTTAATGAACATAATAATTGCTGGACATTAGACGGGTGTAATAGTAGAATAATACCCTGTAATGTACACTTTAAAAATTTACCCTCTTTCTTTGTATATAGCCTTCCATAGTTTATTTAGCTTAATAAATGGGTAAACTCTAAACCACTAGCCAACCAAGTATGCCTTAGGGCAAGAATGATGACAAAAATGATTGACTTTTGTGGGTTACTGTCAAAACATCTAGCCAAAAGTATCACTGATGTTAATAATAGAATCTATATGCATAAAAATAATAGAATCTACTCTTGTATAAAACACTATATAAGAACAATGAAACTAACTATACAAAAGTATGATATTTTTGTTAGTGTTAATGAAAATATTGCAACTTAACCAATCATCAAGGGCATATGGTTGACCTAACCAGGCATTCGGTATTTCTTTACGATTACGGTACACCAGCCTCCGGTAGAAAGTTTGAAAAGCTGGTTTTCAATGTTTTTCAATGTGCCGAATTCAAAAATGATACACATTTCTGTCACAAATGATTTGTTAGAGAGTTATTGAAGCTTAAACACTCTAATGGGAAAAGGGTAAAAAAATGGCACTTCCACCAATTTTAATTTGAATCAGTTTTAGGTTGTTAGGTTAGGTTTGCTGAAGTTGTTTTAGGTTCAGCCAATTTTGAAGGCGAAATTTATATTTTTCAGCACATTGAAAAACATTGAAAATCAGCTTTTAAAACTTTCTACTGGAGACCGGTGTAATAGTAAATATTTACGGGGCATTCAATAACTTTCCCATAGGTTTTGATTAATTGAAACTTCCGAGAATCTTTGTGGTATAAAAGAATTTTAATGAAAATTTTGCAACCAATCATCAAAGGCGTACAGTCGACCTAACTGGGCATTCATATCAGCCTGTAAGCTCAAAGGCATACTTCTAACCTAGGTTTCAAATTTCAAGTAACTTACCTCCTAACACCAGAACTTTAACTTTGTCAGACATATTTGTAAGTCGCCTTATTAGGTTATAATTGGCAATTAATAAGCTTAATCCTTCAACATCTAAAATCCGCTCGCAGACTTGACATATCCCTAACAGGACAAGGCCAGGCAAACGAGGATTATTGGTTGGTTGATATTCCGTTTTACTTCGTCCACATGAAGTCGACGTTGAGGGAACAGAGACCAGATAATTTTTAAATAAGACTGAGGCGGACGAGGGTGGTTATTGTGATTTGATGAGTCTCGTTTAAGATTGATTGTGATCTGACTTTGCAGCCTGTCTATTTCCTGAATTTTGTTTGAGCATGTTGGACCTTAGCCATGGTCATTAAATTTCTCAGAATTCCTAATTCATTCTGTGAAGGCTCCGCCTCCTTGAGCAGAGCAGTCATATAAAAATTAGTTGTTTTTTATTAAATATTAATAAAAAATACCGAGTATTATACCCCCCACTAAAGTGAATTCAACGAATTGCAGAGCATAATTTTTTCTTCTTTTAACAGTTAAAAGAAAGTGAGGGTACTAAATTAGTGCAAAAACCCACCAACAGTTATAAGCCGAATAACACAATGATCTCAAATGGGAATTCTAAAAATATAAGCTGAACTTGGTGCTTATAGGTCCTATAATACATTATTATTATTATTATTATTATTATTATTATTATTATTATTATTATAATCTAAATCTCAAATAGTACAGAATTTATTGCTCCTATATCTGACCGACATGGCACCCACAGTGGTCTTTATTGACACCAGAAATTGTTATAAATAAACGATATTTTACAGAGAAATAAATAAAATTATATCTTTGCACATTTTTGCGTCATGTATTTATTCTGCGTGGCCATTAAGATCAAAGCTGCTTAGAAAGACAAATTTTGTGTGTAAAAAATGTGAAAATATATTCATTTGTTTCATTAGGACTATATATATATATATATATATATATATATATATATATATATATATATATATATATATATATGTGTGTGTGTGTGTGTATATATGCGCCTCGGTGGTGTAGTGGTTAGCGTCGCTGACTACGAATTCATCGGTTCCGGGATCGAGACCCGGTGACGGCAGACGGCGCGCAGCAAATCCCAGCTGTTCATCCTTCCACACAATAAAAGAAAGTGGTTTGGTAGATAAATGGGTACCCTGGGTGGCCTAGTGGTTAAGACGCTGGGCTGCTGGTGGGGCGTGGTTCAGGTTCCACGTTAAACCGGAGCATTTTTTAACTTAGTGAGTGGGCGACATGAATGTCACCCAGTGAAGAAAATTTGTAGCCCAGTAAATGAAATTTTAGGGTACTAGGCGACAAGGAATTTTCAAAATTTGTAAAACTAGAATTGTCTTGGGAATTATCTTGGAAGCCATACAAATACATATAATACATGCACATATGCCATCACTAAAAGTGTTTATCCTAAATGTAAATATGAAATTTACGTCGAATATTTATATAATTATAGATAATGCTAGTGTTATTTCAGACCACACGGGGATGGTGGCCTGATTAGGGAACATCCGGATCCATAGTATTCTTAATCCAGGGCTGTGCTGGGCCCGGTTCGGTCCGGTTCGCCCGAACCGGTTGTTAAAGTTTGATTGGATCACCGAACAGTTTGTTTGTTTTTAACAAATATTTAACAGTCAGTAGAAATTTATTTATATCTAAATTTTTTCATTTTTTCAGGATTTTATAGAAAAATATAGATACTGTAGTATCACAAGCAGTGGTCGTTTCAATATTTATTTATTTTTTGATGAAAAATTAGTTTATTTGTAGATAATTATTTCATTAGTGAGTATAAAGAATATGTTAAATAATTTCTGCCAAAATGTTACAAAATGCTATTTGGAAAAGCTAAAATGCGTTGACTTCCGAGGCTCCGCCTCGGACCCCGCTAAGGGAGCTACCGCTCACCCCAGATCTCCTAGCTTAATGACTCGCGCCATTGGCGCTCGTCGACTTACACCCCTATCTGTATCAGAACCGGTTGTTAAGAAATTGGCAGCACACCCCTACCTTAATCCCCCCCCCACACTTCCCGATCTGCCTTTGTCGCCCAGGGGGGAAAAGCTTAAAAAATGCTCTGCGTTAAACTGTAGGTCTAAGGTGGTGAAAAGCTTGACCTTCGTCAGAATGAACAATTCGGGCGGAAGCTAACTTAAGGTGTGTGTGTGTGTGTGTGTGTGTGTATGATGAAATAACTTTCGTAAAATAATTTTCATATATATATATATATATATACATTCAACTGCAAAGAACACGCAGTATAAATAACGTAAAGAACGACGCTTGTATAGGAGATATTCCGCGCAAGACGAGAGAGAGAGAACGGTTACCTCATTTTTTCATTTGTTCCGTTCTCTCTCTCTCGTCTTGCGCGGAATATCTCCTATACAAGCGTCGTTCTTTACGATATATATATATATATATATATAATTTAGGGTGGAGCGAAAAATACTTTTTTTCTAGTATGAAGTTCTAATAGTGATTAAAAGTTGCATGTAGTGGACGATATACACCTGCCAAAATATGAGTTCATTTCTTTAGTATTTTCAGCTGCCACCAGGGGCTAAAGTTAACACAATTTTGGGTAAAAAGGAAAAAAATGCTTCTATTTTAGGTTTATCAAACTATTATAAAATGTTATCTTAGAATTATCTAATAGTTTGATTAAGATTCTTAAATGATAAGAATTCGTTTTGTAAAAATGCCTTTTCATATGCTTAATATCTTCAGCTGCCACAAGAGGGCTGAATTTAACTTAAAAATGACAATTAAGTATGATTCTGTATTTACTTGAAAAAGGGAACAGTAATAAATTAGGATGTCTCTCCTCCTTTATACTGGCTTGAGACAGTTAAGAAACGTTATTTCGTGCCTTAGCGGAGTTACTACCCTTTCCCCAACCAACCTCCCTCTAGAAAGGGTTCTTGCTGAAGACTATTTAGTAATTTGCTTTTGTGTCAAATTTTGGCTGTTTTTTCTTTGATTCTAATGTAGCATGAATCCAACCGTCTCTGTTTGTAGGTCCGCAGACTGATCCAGCAGCGTCTGTAACGAGCTTGACGCATCTCTCTACCCGGGCTTGTGTATGACATGGAAACTGAAATAATTCTGAATGAAGAGTAGTACCATGTTTGATGCAGGATTCAATATCATCAAGAGAAACTCCTTTGGTTATCGGTGGTTCTGCTATCTGAAAATCTTGCCACATAATGAGATCTGTATAGTCTCTGGCATAAAAATTTATTTCTGGCACCTTAAAATACCTGATAACATATGTTTCTTGAATGCATGCCCTTGCTTTTATGATACGCCTAAATCCCAACTGACGCACATGCTCCCTTTCATCAGCTATCATTGCAATGAGAATGTTTTCTTGATTTGCGTAATATGTATTTCGCTGAATGACTGAGTCATGTACTCTCCTAAGCTCTTCACGGAGATACCGGCTTCTTGCAATCATATGCCACATATGTTTAGCACCATATTGGCATAATGGTTTACGCTTTATCTGAAACCACATTGGTGCGTATACCCTAACAATGAAAGTAGCTAATTCTTGTAAATTGCCTGAAGGATTCTCTGTGCTTGCATATAACCGCAGAGTCCTGTTTGCTGTGGTGAGCCACCTTGAATGTGATATATTGCCTGGACTCTTATGACTAAGACTCTTTGAGAATGTTCCACTTGATATAGCCTTGTGAATTTCAAGAAGGTATTTCTGGTCAGTACTTATGTCATCTACATCAACTTCACACATGTCCTCTTGAATTTCAATAGGTTTGAAGTTAACTATGGGAAGCTTTTCACAGTCTGAAAGTGCTCGGCCAATTTCTCCTGAAAATGCTCTTGGTCCAGTAGTGGTACCATCCAAGTGATGAAACAGATGGCGCAATGGAAGTTCATGAAGGTGTAAAAGGCATATCAGCCACTGCAATGGCTTATTAAAGGCTTCTTCCAGTAATCTTATTGTGCCTCCAATACTACCAGTGTTAACCACTGTCGAATCACAGCCAACTGCAACGATGTTCCCTATATCAACATTCCTTTCTTTCAAGCAATTCACTAGCGCTGTGCAAATGTATTTAGCTTTGCCACTGGAAGGTGTCACATGTGCAAAGTACAGAGAGTGTGGTTCGATATTATGCTGATATGCTCTTCGCGTTTGGTTCTTTGGTGGTTAGAGCCATCACTCTCCTGGACTTGAATCATTGTTTTATCCTTTCTGCCATCAAAGTATAATCCCCACATGGTTTTTGGCTCTCCTATCTGTTGTAGTTCCTTTCTCTGTTTTTGTCTTTCACGTCTTAGCTTACTTCTGTCTATAATATTCCCTTTGTCTTCGGGAGTAACAATTTTAAGATCTGCCAATACTGCAGAAGCAATAGCAGCCCCAGCTCTGTCCGACATTTTAAATCTATCACAAGTAATTGCTAATGAAGGCAGTGGCTCACGCATCTGTTGTTCTGATATTACATATTGAGTCGAGGTTGTATCTTCCTCATTATCTTCAGATATCTCTTCTAGTTGTTGAAGTTCACTTGTCTCTGTTTCGATTTGTAAGTTGGACGTATTGGTTATAGCAGCACTAGTTGTTTGTGAGGATTCCAGACGTGCTTTTTCCATTTCCTTTCGATGTTCTCTTGCTTGTAATCGTCTTGTGTGTGCTATGTCAATGCTTCCTATCACCATTATTCTGCGTGTTCGTTGGTCATTTAAAAAATCCTACTCTTTTGGAGGGACTTTCTTACTCTTTTCACATGAGCATCTCCTAAACTCCTTACATTTGCAGGTGCAGATGTCAAACAAAGTGCATTTTGAAGAGTTTTCAAATTCTTCAAGCTGATTTTTGTACTTAGGCTGATCCTTGCGTGACTTGTATGGCTTTAATAAGGACCTGTATTTATCATGGTACACTCGCATCATCTGTAAAACGCGTGTATGTGAAACTATTGGCAAAGAGGCCTTCTTCCAAATATTTTCTACCTTTTTGGAAACTGCCTCTGCTATTTCAGAAAATGAAGGCTCCTTGTTATTCATCTGCTCCTTCACTAAATGTTTTGTGAACAGGTAATCTTTCATAATGCAGTTATAAGTTGGTAGTTGCATATCACTCATCTCACAAGGTACTTCAAATATGGCACACTTCATATGTTCTCTAGTGAAATGTTTATATTTAGTATTTGATGCCATAATATTTTTAAGAAAAATTCACAATCACAAAATCCTGTAACATCAAAACATTATATAATTAATATATATAATATATTTTATAAGTATATATATATTATATAAATATATAATATATTATATAAATAAACTAAAATTATATAATTATAACAAGCATTTTATAATAAAATCAATATTATCTCTATATAAATCACTTTAAAATAAAGTTTTATAATATTCCGATCATATTAAAAAACTCTCCGATCAACTGAGCGACTAGGCCTACTACCTAAGAAGACAAGTGTTAACACACTGTTCTAATGACTCACAGAAAGAAATTCCTTCACACCAAAATCCTCCCCCACAACCCTCCCCAAACCCTCCCCCACAACATTCAGTGTAGTCTCAACATGACTCAGTTACTCTAAATTGTGTTAACTTCAGCTCTCTTGTGGCAGCTGAAGATATTAAGCATATGAAAAGGCATTTTTACAAAACGAATTTCTATCATTTAAGAATCTTAATCAAACTATTAGATAATTCTAAGATAAAATTTTATAATAGTTTGACAAACCTAAAATAGAAACATTTTTTTCCTTTTTACACAAAATTGTGTTAACTTTAGCCCCCTGGTGGCAGCTGAAAATTTTAAACAAATGAACTCATATTTTGGCAGGCATATTTCGTCCACTAAATGCAACTTTTAATCACTATTAGAACTTCATACTAGAAAAAAAGTATTTTTCGCTCCACCCTAAATTATATATGCCTCCACCTTCACCTTCTTGAATAGAAGGTGAAGGTGCTATCACTACGTTACGACAAGGTAAAAGTTAGCAAAACTTGGTGAATATTTCAACACTGGAGTGGACGCACAACGATTTCGCATCAAAAGGTGTCCTCTGTTCAAACCACATTGCACTCGAGGAAATGGCGGCATTTCACTCAAATCTCTGGAACCTATAGACGGAATATCATGCATTATGGAAAATCGTGCGAGTTTATGCAGGATATGTAGAGGGCCCTATTTAAGAGGGGGATAAAGTCCAACCTCCTTCAAAATGTCTTTTGCCTTTTATACATAATATAATTATTATAATATTGATATGTTATTAATAATAATAATACAGTCGATACCGTTGAAGTATTCATCTGGTTAAGTGAACAGTTCACGTATGTTACACTTTTCTGATGTAATGGATTTTTCCTATTAGAATTTGATTAGCTATATTTACACCGTGATCAGAAAAACACGGATAAATGTACTCTTTGAACTGTGAAAATGCAAAAAATTTTGACGCTAAAATAGCAACTTCTCGCCATTTTTAAAAAATTCTACATACAGTTTCAGAGGATTAAAACACCAGCACTGTTTTTTTTTAGGAAGTACCCAACAAACACACTATGTAAATACAACGTTGTATCCTGGTTGAGTCTTGGTCATGTCAGAAATTGACCTTGTACTGACGTAGTCACAACGTAAAACTTAAACGTTATATTGCAACGTTGATACAACGTTGCATAATGTCGTTGTATACACGTGAAGTACAAGTAAACTTCTAACGTAATTTTTTATACGCACCACAGACGTTGTCTGCCCGTAAGGTTTTACATCCATAGCATATAGTTTTGCATTACATTATTCTTTGTTACAAAATTGTAACGGAGTTACAGACGGCATACTACTATTTCAAATAGGGCACCTTCGTTGTCCTAAATTCTATCCTTGAGGCGTTGAGCCAACGTTGTATCTACGTAAAGTTTACGTAATATCACAACGTTGTGAAGACGTAACTGAGACCACACAAATTTGTCGTTTCTACTTCACAGTGCTAAAATGCAACCTTTGGCAACATTGTATCTACGTAAAATTGTTAGTTGGGTAGTTTATTAGTCATTTTTTTATCCAAATGTTGAATGTACAACGTATATATTTTTCTAGAATTTTCAGTATAAATTATGAATATAAATCTCAATAAAAACTTTCTTTTTATTGCTTTTTATCTCCGTTTCCTGTCGCATTCCTCACATACAGCCCCTAAGCAACCCATATAGAGAGAAAGTAGGTGGCCCTGTTATGTGTACAGCCCTGATAAGTGTATACTGTTTCCTTGTCGCCAAGGGTGTACACTTAAATGGTATCGACTGAACCATCCACAACTCCAGAACCATAACATTACCAAGATTACACCGATTACAGTAAAAATTCTTTCTTTGTATTTCAGGGAGGAATGTCAAATATTTTCAACATAATAATTAACACACACACACACACATATATATATATATATATATATATACAAAGGTGGGCACCCGGGCCTCAAAAAGGACCGACGGTCCCGGTCCCGGTCCTTGCCTCAAACTGGACCGACGGTCCCGGTCACGGTCTTTTCTGAAGATAGGACCTAGGAACGACTCGGTCCTCGGTTCTTATATATAATATAAGTGAAAAATTTGATTAAAATGAAAAATGAAATTAAAGACACCGGAACTCTTTAATTTTATTAACGTAAATTATAATTAATACAATACATAAATGATGAAAAAAAGTTATTAAGTTAAATGCTTGAGTTTCCTTTCAAGAAGACTAGCATTTCAAGACTAGCATCTTCTTTAGAACTTCAAATAATCACTAAACACACCAAAATCACTAAAAAAGACCGTCCGGACCGGACCGTCCGGAATTGCTTAAAAATGGACCGTCGCTCCTCGTTTCGGTCCTCACTGAGAAAAGGACCGACTTTCCCGCTCACGGTCCTTAAAAGACCGAGTTCCTGGAATTCGGTCCTTTTGGAACTCGGTCCTGCCCACCTTTGTATATATATATATATATATATATATATATATGTGCCTCGGTGGTGTAGTGGTTAGCGTCGCTGACTACGATCCATCGGCCCTGGGTTCGAAACCCGACGACAGCCGGCGCGCAGCAAAACCCAGCTGTTCATCCTTCCACACAATAAAGAAAAGGTTGGTAGGTAAATGGGTACCCTAGGTGGCCTAGTGGTTAAGACGCTGGGCTGGTGATGGGGCGTGGTTCGGATTCCACGTTAAACTGTAGGTCTAAGGTGGAGTGAAAAAGCTTGACCTTCGTCAGAATGAATAATTCGGGCGGAAGCTAACCAAAAAGGTACCAAAAGGTGTGTGTGTGTGTGTGTGTGTGTGATATATATATATATTTTTTTTTTTCCAACATCGCACACACGATACGGCTGCTAAATGTCATCCAACGCATGCAGTTAACACAGCTGGAAATCCCCGAGCCAAACCGCTTCCGGGCAAGAAGCTATCAGAACAGGTAGGCGGAAACGGATCTCTCTTGGAGGATCATAGGGCAACGAAACAAGCGAAACCGAAGGAAAACGAACTTAAAATGCACAACGGGCAACGAAAAACAAAGAACATAAATATTGTCCTGGCTAATATTCAAGGAATAAGACCAAACCAATCACTCAACAAAGTTTCGTACCTGAAAGGATTTGTGGACGAAACAAGGACGGATATCACATGCCTCACAGAAACTCATCTTAAGGATCGCCAAGGAAATAGTGAAAACTGCGAACATTGTATTGATAAGAAAGAGATAAATATAGAGGGCTTCATCTTACTAAGAGCGGATAGAACAACGAGACGTAAAGGTGGCTGTGCTATATATGTACATGAAGGTCATATAACAGAGACGATAATAAGTAAATCAAACAGCTTTGTGGAACTCCTAGCAGTGAAAATAGAAAAACTAAACGTGATACTAATAGTCATCTATAGACCTCCAAACACCCCAACCGAAAAATTCTCGGAGGCCATTGATGACATCAGAAAGCTAATAAAGGCCATAAACCCTCAATACCCCAATATAATGATTTGCGGAGACTTTAACTTCCCATTTTAAAATACAAAAAGGTGGATAGGAATATATATATATATATATATATATATATCCCCGCAAGGGGGTTCTAAGCTCGTGCTCTTGAGTGCTCTTTGTGCTCGTTTGTACGTGCTTGTTCCTGGAGGTTTCATGTGCGCCCTCCCGGCCCTAGCACCCAAGGATGATGGGGCTCAACCCTGCAGTCCTTGTCATCCTTGGTCTTTTTCCACTTCGACTGTCCCCTCCACCCTTTCTTTTTCCTCTGTCTTTCCTCTCACTTTTTCTTTGTTTTTCCGCTGAGATATGCCCTTTAAATAGAGGCGAATCGGTTCTTCCTGAACTAAAAAAAAAAAAAAAAAAAATATATATATATATATATATATACCAGAACAAGGGGGGCACAAGAGAAGACCAAGAGCAAGCAAAAATGTTGATGGCTCTTACAAATGAGTTTATGCTCACACAAGAGATAACAGAAAATACCAGAAAAAATAACTGCCCAGATCTGGTATTAACGAATAACACGAACTTGATTGCTGATATAAAAATAACCCCAACCATTATCTCAGACCACAACTTAATCGCGATATCAACAAATATAACGACAACATTAAAAGACAATACACATATTGAGGAAAGAAGCAAATTTGGGGCATTTAACTTAAACTCTAAGACTATAAATTGGGAAGCAATCAGCTCGCACATGGCCCAAATAGAGTGAATAGATTTAGAGAATAAAACAACTGAAGAAGTGCTAACAACCTTGGAAGAAAAAACGCTGAGAATTTTAAAAAAATATGCTCCAAAATCATAGCCAAAAGGAAAGAGGAGCTGGCTAGAAAGACAAAAGAGAAGAATATTCCGCAAAAGAAGGAGAGTGGAGGCGAAGTTAGCCAACTGCGTAGATAATGCCAGGAAAGTAATGAAAAAAAACTGGAGGATATCGATAGGAAAATACAAGCCCTGATTAAGGATCATACAGAGAGGGAAAAGGAAAAGGCGATGGAAGTAATAAAGAAAAATCCAAAATACTTCTAGAGCTATGCAACAAGGAAAATAAAAACGCGCGCCGCTATTGGGCCCTTAAGGAAGAGAAATAATGAACTAACCGACGATCCAAAAGAAATATCTGAAACATTGAGCCCAATATGAATCAGTTTAGTACCCCAAAAAGTGACAAAGCGATACCTGACATAGATGCATTCTTTGAAGAGAAATTGCAAGGAGAGTGTATAACAGACTTTGATTTTACCCCAGAAGATGAGCGAGAGCTGTAGGACAAATGAAACCACATTCAGCTGCGGGTCCAGACAATTGGAACATATTATTGATTAAAAACTGTAAAAATGAAAGAGCTACACCTTTATACTGGATATGGAGAAGACCCTAGACACTGGGAAAATACCGAGCATCTTGAAAAGAGCAAACATTGTCCCTATATATAAAGGAGGGGACAGATCTCAAGCAAAGAACTACAGACCAGAGTCATTGACGTCCCACCTCACCAAAGTATTTGAAAGAATAGTTAGAGGGAAAACTTATGATTTCTTGGACACTGGAAAGATTCAACGAAAATCAGCACGAATCAGGTAGATCATGCCTATCACAACTAGTAGAACACTACAACAATATCCTAGATGCACTGGAAGGCAATGACAACGACAATGTCATATACACAGATTTTGCTAAAGCTTTCGACAAATGTGATCATGGTATAATAGCACATAAAATTAAATATATGGGAATAACAGGCAAAGTGGGAAAATGGATCTACAACTTCCTCAGAGAACGTCTACAGGTTGCCAAAATTCAAGGTGTATCATCATCATCATCAGAAGTACGCAGCTCAGTACCACAAGGGATAGTACTGGCCCCACTCCTGTTCATTATCATGCTAACAGACATAGACAGCGGAGTAAACAGCAACAGTATACTAACATCTTTTGCAGACGATACAAAGATCAGCAGAAAAATCAGCGATGTAAATGAAGTGGAGACCTTGCAGAGGGATACGACCAAAATATACAAATGGTCAGAAGACAACATGACATTTAACACCGAGAAATTTCAACTCTTGAGATTCGGTAGAAAAGAGGAACTTAGACTGCATATTATGCTCCAAATAGAGAGGAAATTCAGAGCACTAATGAAACGCGAAATGAGAGAGCGATAAATAAAGCAAAAAGAGTCGCGGGACAGGGACTAAGAACGTTCAAAAGAAGGGGCAGGACAGTAATGATTCCCCTGCTAAAAACACTGATTATACCAAAACTTGAAATTTGAATACTGCTCAGTTTTGACGTGCTACTACTTGTATTTGCCGGGAAGAATGAAGGATACGAGAGGCAGGCTATCTCTTTTAGGGTATCTCTTCTAGGGCCCTCTCGTGTCCTCTTCTCTCCCTGTCGTTTGGGATGTTAGCATCTTGAAGGAAAAGCCGGTCGTTTTCAGAGTTTATTGAGTTCTTGGTTGGCTGGGGTTATTTTACAGAAGATTTTGTTATTTTATATACAGCTGAATTAATTAAATATATATATATATAAATTTATGTACAATACTTATTTATAAAGATTATATGATTCTTAAAATTACACAATGATAAAATATATACAATTTGGTACGCGCAAAATTGGTTTGTCGGTAACTAATATAAAAATAATATAAATGCGGAAAATTAACTGCGCGGCCCCACAGACTACGTAAACTAAATCTATACTCCCTGGAAAGAAGAGAGAGGTACACCATAATCTACATATGGAAAATGATCGAAAAACTGGTACCAAACCTAAAACTAAAACCAATTGCCATTCAAACAATACTGGAAAATAGGAAAGGCAGAATGTGTAGTGTTCCCAAATTAAAGGCCCGGCAAGGAACCTCCTCATCACTGGAGGAAAATAGTTTGGTTGTCAGGGGGCGAAGACTTTTTAACCAGCTTCCAAAGGACCTCAGAAATGTTACAGGGGTCCAAGTTGAAGTCTTCAAGAGAAGACTAGATACCTGGCTCAGGACGGTACCAGATGAGCCGGGTGTACCTGGCTATGTACGGTGGAGAGCGCAAGAAAGCAACTCGCTCCTCCACCAAGCCAGACCTAGAGGCGGGGCCACCAGCTTGACCTTCGTGTGAAGAGAGACCAACGCACGGAACAACAACAAGATTAACAAGGTGTGTGTGTGTGTATATATATATATATATATATATATATATATATAGAGGGTGTCTTCTCAAAAAATGTATTTGGAGAAACAATATGCTGCAACAACTAGTTTACTGACGCAGATGTTCAAAATGTTCAAAACACTGAACATTGCACCTTGTTGTGCTATTTAATAAATTATTTTGATATATAAAATCTGCATATATTTTTAGACACTATATGTATATATATAGGGAGACTATGTTGAGAAGTGATGTATTTATAATCTATCAGATGTGAAAATAAAATTGTGAAAATAAAGTGCGGATATACACACACACGTGGGTAATTCAATAAGTATCCGCACTTTTTATTTTCACAATTTTATTTTCACATCTGATAGATTATAAACACATCACTTCTCAACATAGTCTCTCTGTTTCTCAATACACTTAGTCCAGCGATCTACAAGCTTCCTAATACCATCACAAAAGAATGTTTTTGGCTGTGTGTGTAGCCAGTCATGCACCGCCTCCTTCAGGTCATCATCGCCTTGGAATCGCTGACCTCTCAAAGCGTCTTTTAGTGGTTCAAACAGGTAAAAATCCGAAGGTGCCAGGTCTAGACTGTAGGCTGGATGGTCGAGAACTTCAAATTTAAGTTCTTGAAGGCATTTTCTAGTCTGTGCAGCGGTATGAGGGCGCGCATTGTCGTGTAACAGAATAACACCTTCCGACAATCTCCTGTTGCAAGAAAGTTCAAAGCGCAGCCGTCAGCAGGTAAAGTTATGCTAACACTGTTTTGGGATACACGAGGCCCTATCCTTGAACATTATCTAGAGCGTGGAACTACAGTAACAAGTGCATCGTATTCTGACATGCTTCGGAATGAGTTAAACAAGCAATTCGCACAAAAGGAGAGGGAGATTGTCGGAAGGTGTTATTCTGTTACACGAGAATGCGCGCCTATTTTAGTATCGTCCGCGAATTTTCATACGTTATTGGTCAAGCCTACATCTATGTTGTTAATGTAGATTACGAATAGCAATGAGCCTAACACTGAACCATGTGGGACACCGCTACCTACATCCAACCACCCCGATTCACTACCATTAACAACGACCCTCTGTTTTCTAGCACGAAGCCATTCCTCTAACCAGTTAGCTACGTGACCGCGGATACCGTGCGCTTTAACCTTCGCAATTAATCTTCTATGCGGAACTGTATCGAACGCTTTTTTAAAGTCTGAATAAATAACGTCAGCCGCTCTATGCCTATCGTATTCGCGCACTCTTTCGTTATAAAACTCTAACAAATTAGTTAAACAAGATCTATGGCGTCGAAACCCATGCTGACTACTATTAATCAAATCGCGACTTTCTAAGTGATCGACGATAACGGTCTCTAACCAGAGATTCCAAAAGTTTACCGACAATTGACGTTAAGCTAATAGGCCTATAATTGCTAGCTACTGTGCGGTCGCCTTTTTTAAAAGTGGGCGTAACGTTAGCTAATTTGGTCTTCAGGAATAATCCCGATTCCAGTGACTTATTAAAAAATTTTGTTAAGGGGCCTACTATAACGTCTTTCAAATCTTTCAAATGTCTAGGATAAAGCGCGTCAGTGCCTGGAGCCTTGCTAACTTTTAGCTTATCGATATACTGCGCAATCTCACCCTCGTAAACAGTTATATCATTCAAAATAGTCTCGCTACTAAATGGAACGATATCGTCAACGTCGGGGACATTATTTACGTTTTCTACGGTAAAAACAGTCGCAAAAAAGTTGTTAAAAATACCCGCCATCGCCTGAGCGTCGGAAGCCAAAGCGCCGTTAGCGTCCACTAGAGGGCCTATGTTATCTTTTATCGGCTTACGATTATTCACGTAGTCAAAAAACTTTTTGGGATTATGTTTACTATCCGCAGCTATAAATAACTCTAAATTACGCTTAGCATTCCTAACAGATATTTAACCTGACATCTAAGCTCGATATATCTATTAAAGTTAGCTACTGTCCATTGCGCTTATTAAGTCTATACGCTCTGTTACGCGCGTTTACGAACTCGCCTATTTCCCTAGTCCACCACTTGGGCCTACGAGGAATAAACTCACTTTCGATATTCATAAAACTTTCTTTAATGCCTCCAATGAAAATTTGTGTCATTACCCATAAATAAATTATCCCAGTTCATTACATCATCGTGTCCGCGAAACCATCAAAATTAGCCCTACGAAAATCGAGAACTTCTATTACGTTACTATCCTTACTATTTCTATCAATAGCTTAAACCTAGTAATTTGGTGATCACTACATCCCAAACTCTCACCTACTTCTAAACCTTCGACTATATTATCGTCATTCGTCATCACCACGTCTAAGATATTGTCACCGCGCGTTGGTTCGGTAACCATCTGTCCTAAGAATTATCTTCCATGAACTCAATCAGTCTCAAACCCTCATCATTACCAGTAAAAGTCTCGTAATTAACATTAGGGCAGTTAAAGTCTCCGACAATTATACTATCCCAATTATTAATAAAGTTACCAAGAAGCGAGTAAAATCTAGTATCGGTATCGAGGCGTTGAACGGGACGTCCATAAACAACAAAAAAATTAAAGCTAATACTACGCGCCCTAACTTCAACGCATAACGCATTAATTGCTTCCGAAAAATCTATCTTAACCTCGATAGTCCTAAAGGAACTACGAACGCACAGCAAAACGCCGCTACCAATCCTATGTAGCCTATCATTAGTAAAAAGTTTAAAACCCGCTATATCAAGTTCCCCCAACAAGTCCCGAGTCACGGTATTTAACCACGTTTCGGTTATAGCAACTATATCGTAGTTCCCGGAATAAATTATCGCCTTAAATCCGTCCAATTTATTTCTAATACTACGCGCGTTACAGTAAAAGACGTTTAAATTATTTTTTACCACGGATCGGCGTTTTAAACTATTTTTCATGTCGGGCCGGCGTTTCCCGGACCCACAACGTTTAAAGAAGTCTTCGACCTATACAGCTTTCGAACGTTCTCATCGATTAACCTACCTAGCCTAGCATTCCCTATTTCATTGAAATGCACCCCCATCTTTTATAAAAAGGCTAGGATCACGAAATTCTGACCACAGCTTTACGAAGGGTACATTTTCCTCAGCACAAATCTCTTCTAGATTAATATTAAAAAATAATGTTTTTGACGTAATCTTAAGACCCAACCGTGCCTAGGAGTAATACCTAGAACTAAAGACCTTCATGACCTTGCCTTCAGGGACCTAATTAGCCCCCGATATCTCTCCAAAAGGTCAGGCACTCTCGTATCGGGCCTATACGAGTCGTTGTCCCCGACCATCGTCACCAACATCGAATGACGGGAGGCAAGGTTAATGTTTTAAATGACACGGGCTGGACCTGTAAAATCAAAATAACTTTTTATGAGGTAATTTTAGTCGCTTTATTCAAATTTGTCACTCACTTTTTGCGCAAACTATTGTAGAAAATAATAATAATAATAATAATATAAATATATATATATATATTTAGTGTATTTGTAGTCGGGGGTGGTATGACGTCATGTTACTCTGCGACTTAGTTTTTGGTTTCTGTTGGCTATTTTTTCTAATTGGATTCATTGTGGTGGTGTTTGTGATAGAATTTTGACATGCCGTTCGTGTGGTTTCGACTTTTGAGACTTTATTCGTCATGTGCCCTAGATAATTAATTAAATGATTAATTGAATGCCAGGTTAGGTTAATTAAATGCCCGGTTAAGTCAGCTGAATGCCCGGTTAGGTTAATTGAATGCCCGGTTAGGTCAACTGTACGCCCTTGATGATTGGTTAGTTAAGTCGTGATATTTTCGTTAGTTTAAACGAAAATGACGAAAGCAAACTTTTCTGGTTAATTTTGAGGTGTTTTGCATGTTTCCTGTGCATCGTTTACGAGATCTCGTAACATGAGCATGTTAGGTTATGCTTTATTGTATAAAATGTAGTCAAAAATACATTTTTTCAATTGTATTTTGGTGTGCTTTGTTCGAATATGACCTTCATTTCTTGTGCAAATGAACAGAAATGCAGTTGTCATTGCATGGCCCAAACACGTATTTCTGTTCATTTGCACAATAAATGAAGGTTATATTTGAACAGAGCACACCAAAATACACTAGAAAAATGTATTTTTTTTAAACTTTAGGCCATGTCCATTTGAAAAATGACATAATTACCGGAGGCAACATCAATCCTATCTACTTCGTCTCTAATTCTGTCAACCCTGGTCTCTGGTAGACAGACCCTCCTCCTGTTGGTTGGATTCTGTTCAACGAACTCCTTATCTCTATGGCGCATTAAAGAGTCCCCAATTAAAATAGTTTCCCCCTCGTTCACATCCCTATCCAACTGGACGAAAGGGTTTGAAACCTCGATAGGGGGGGGGATTCCTATCATCCTATACACTGATTAACCCCACGACGCTTTCTGCGACGGCATCGCGCAAGTTAAATTAATTAACGTTTATAACCGTCACAAGTTTAAGTTAAATTAAGCCGGCACGCTATGAAACTTCTAAATCGCTAAAACCCACTAATATTCAGTTACTTAACTATAACAATGTGAAATAAACGCAAATATGTAAAATTCAGAACTTTCCAAAGTAAATTTATCGGCAATATCCAAAAGTAGAAACAATATCAGAGAGCCAGGAAATGCGTCCACTCAGTAAGGAGTCTGGCTGACGAATGAGTAAGGAGTCCGCTGACCGGAACACCGGTTTGAAGTTACCATTGTGTCGTCCCGCATTTGATCCAAAAATCCCACGTCAAATCCTGCGTCAAATCCCGCCTTCAAAATGTCCCGCAAAAAATATTTTTTAAGCAAATTTTTTGAGGATGAATTGATTTAGAATTTCAATATTATGTATAATAATTTCAATATTATTCACGATGTTTAATTGTTAAGCATTATTGTAAAATTTTTCTAATTTTGTTGTTGTGACCGTTGAAGAAATCTAGTTTCATTTGAAAAAAATTTGGGCCCGCATAAGCATTTGAAAAATCTAACAACTCTACCAGGGCACAAAGCAAAGATGGAGCCTTCCCGCCCCCTTTCACTTCAAGATATGAATAAACATTTGTACAAACAAATACGGAACTGTACATCAATAATACATCAAAACACCTTCTATTTACCCTTTTTAGAGGTAAAATCAATTATTACTTGGCAAAGTAAATTTTTCTTAACTATATCTTGTTCGATGGACATCAGCGACAGAGTTTCAATTTTCCTTGTAAAAAACAAAATGTTGAAAAAATGAGGACTCATTTTGTTAAAACTAATGAGACCCCATGTTGAACGCGAGACCTTGGGCAATGTCCCCTTACCCACCCTCCTTCAAAATATTACTTAACATTAATTACACTTTCCTTACTTTGTATATAACTTTTTTTTTGGTACTTTCCTGTTATCCCGGACCCCAGATTTTTTGCCAGTTGCCAGACTTCAGTTTTGACATAGAATATTTTCGTTAAAACTAATGAAAATTCACGATTTGAACCTAACCTTACCAACTAATTAGGTTAATTGAATGCCCAGTTAGGTAAACTGTACGCCTTGATAATTGGTTAGGTTAATCGTGATATTTTCGTTAGTTTTAACGAAAAATATTGTGTCAAAATTGAAGTCTGGCAACTGGTAAAAAGTCTGGGGTCCGGGATAACAGGAAAGTACCCTTTTTTTTGTATATGTAACATTCCTGCATTCCACCATGATGATCGTTTTATCATAGTCATTATTAAACTTAACTATACACGCAGTACTGAACTCAGTACAGGGAGCTATCAACTCCCTCAGTGTATTTTGGCCATGTCACTTCCCATTTTGGCCATGTCACTTCCCAGCTTTATCATGTCCTTATTTCAGCGTTCCTTTTTCCTTCTTTTCCGGCAATTTATTCCTCCTTTTCGTCCACTGCCATCATCTGGCAGGTTACATTATGGCACAGCAGAAGAAGGAACGACGATAAGTCTCCAACAAGTCTTACAGAAAGCAATCAGAGTTATGCAAATTCTTGAGAGACTTTTACAGTTTTTGAAGAGGACGTAACATTAAGGGGGAGCCTTAGCTATTCCTCAGAACATAGTTTAAAAGAAAAATGCTTAACTATTTTTTTATATCTTTAAGATAGATAGATATTCGTTCTCCAGTATCCTTCGTATGTTTGCTATGTTATATATGAATTTTGTTTTTATTTAACTATTTATATGATAATTTGTCAGTTGCCTTATGTAAAAAGATTAATATATATATATATATATATATATATATATAGAGAGAGAGAGAGAGAGAGAGAGAAGAGACTGTTATACAGGGTGTTTCACAACCGGTCTGCCATACTTTGGTGGGTGATTTGGGAGGTGATATCAAGTAAAAAAGTTAATACAACATAGGTGCTATTTCCAACCGTTGCGGAGCTACCGACGTTTTAAGATATGCAAACAACAAATCCCTACTTGTGTGTAATTCGATAGATGGCAGCATTGGTGGTAGTTTTGGTTAACGAAACTACTAATACTCAGTTTTTTCTTTCAGTTGGTTCTAACCCCGTTAGATTTCTTTTTATGGGGCATTATGAGTTTACCTAACTGGGCATTTAATTAACCTAATTAGTTGGTAAGGTTAGGTATACTAAAAAAATCTAGGATTAATGTTTATTAATATTCTTTACTAATTATTAATTTCTTGTGTGTAATCTAGTATTAAAACCACATTTCTTGGGATTGTTCAGTTCTTATCTCTCATGTATAGTGATGTGAGTCGTTTTTTATTGTGTCGTTTTTTTTGTTTTTTTGTCGTTTTTTTTGTTTAAACGAAGGTAGTCTGTTTTTTTTGTTTTTTTTGTTTTTTATTGTTTTAAACTTATTCCATATTTTTCTTCCTTTAATCTAATAAGTATATTAGTATTACCTATAATTTACTATACTACCATGCTTATACGGTTATACCTAGTATATATACTATATAGTCATCTTTTAGAAAAATTGAATCACGCAAAAAGTATATAATAGAAAGGAAAAACAAACCCTCATTTTTTTATATGTACGGTATATATATTTTTTAACTAGAACATAAAACATTCTTCCTCGTTTCAAACAATATACATAATTGTGATTGGCAAGAGTACCAGTATATATATTCCAGATAGAAAAGGAAAATATTCACCTTTTTTTGAACCTTTTTGTTAACCTAATGTTGTTTTAACCTTCATTTCCATGGAAGAATCATCACTAGATTGGGTAGAGCATATATGCTAGTTTCAATATCACAGGTACTGGTATAATATACATAATAAAAAATACATAATACTGGTATAAAACAATATATATAATTGTGATTGGCAAGAATACCAGTGTGTGTATATATATATATTCCAAATAGAAAAATAAAAAAAATAAAAATATTCATCTCTTTCTTTAACCTTTGTGTTAACCTAATGCTGTTTAACTTTCATTATCTGATTCTATTTCCATTGAAGAATCATTATCACTAGATTGATTAGAGCATATAGTTTCAATATCACAGGTACTGGTACTTATTGCAGATTTGGATATTGACGAAGCCAATGTAGCACCATGTTTTACTTCACTTTCTTGGAATTTTGCATTTTGGGATATAAATACAAGCTTTGCTGCTCTGTCTGTGCTTAATCAGTTTCTTTTGGCTGTATGGATATTACTGTATGTGCTAAATGATCTCGGAGGTAATGAAAGGGCGAAATAGAGGTGTATGAGTTTGTGTAGGTATATATGTGAGTATGCGTGCGTATGTATCTGGAATTCTGGATGTATGCGTATGTATGGGGTATATAATAGATATAAATATGTGTATAAAGTATTTATGTATATATTGGTATATATGTATATGGGTGTATGTGTATGTATATATATGGATGGTCTCGGGGGAAAATATGTCATCGCGGGTCTAAAGGATAGTTAAGTGGGAGATTCAAAATCCGAGGCATGGATGGGAGAGTCCTGGAAAGGTTGGACAATGGGCAGTCAGCTCCCAGCCAGTGTTCTCGCAAGTTTAACGGATCTCAAGATAAGACTTTCAGTGCAAGAAAGAGGCCAGTTTTTTTCTGTAAATAGGCTGAAAAGGGCATTCTATACTGGTACCATATGGCCTATTTTATTATTTATTTATTTATTTTATAATATATATCATTGCAAAAGTATACCTTATAATTAAATTGGCAATATCTATATTAATTATTAAAAAAAACGAAAAAAAAAAAAAAACAACAATAAAAAACAAAAAAAACGACAAAAAAAAACAAAAAAAAACATGGACATAAAAAAAACGGTTTTTTAACATCACTACTCATGTATAATATTGGTTTCTTTGTATGGTATTGGCAGGGGCTTTTTTAACATATATACTAGTGTGCCAAATGGCCCACTTGCCCTTGTATTTGACCCACTACTGCAGAGCTGGGCAATAAATACATTGAATGTATTTAAATACTAAATACTAAATACATGGGAGAAATGTATTTAAATACTAAATACTAAATACATTTTACGAATGTATTTAGATACTAAATACAAAATACATCAATTGTATTTAAATACATTTGTAAATACATTTTAAATACATACAAATTTTAACATATGCATTCACTAATTCATGTTTTGATAAATTTCTACTTTAGGGGACACGGTGAATTTCGAAATAAATACACCACTCGATAGATCAGACGATTTTAAAAGCTTTTTCATCAATGAATTTTCCATCGCAAATTGGATTGATTGCAACGAGTTAGTTACACAGGCCCACTTAAGGCAGAGCCGTTTTGTACGATTATTCGGTCAATTTCAAGATATTTTTTGATGTCTAAAAAACACTTACCTTCAGATGAGTGTACAGATTCGTTGTAGCATTGCTTGCAGCAGAGACTTCGTGTTTACGCAGCAAACAGGTGCACTTTACCTTATTACCGTCTTTAGATTTAATTTTAAAGTATTTTCCATCAAACAGAGGGTGCACTAAATTGTTATCTGCAGATATATCACTGTTTGATTCACCGGATTTGCTTGTTGAAGCCATGACACGCACACGATAAAGAAATCAACCGCTTTCGACTAAGAGTGGCACACAACTGATTGAACTGACACGTTGAAACATAAACCATGCTGTACTACACTGTCGACGCGTCGTACTGTGCTAGTACGGAACGTGTATTAAACCAGTAAAAGTATTTACATTTTTATATTTTGAGTATTTAAATACATTGTATTTAAATACTCATTAAAGTATTTAAATACTATATTTAAATACATGAAAAACAATGTATTTATAAATACAGTTCTAAATACACAAATGTATTTAAATACGTATTTAAATACAAATGTATTTAAATACTGCCCAGCTCTGCCCACTAGTCACATTCTATTGGCCCACTAGTCAATTTTAAGCTTTGGAGTAAAAATATTGATTCTAGCAAGGTTTCCCATGCACTTGAGAAGAAAATGGGAGCGATCAGCTGAGTGACTCACTGTGGCGGTTAGAGGGATTGTTTATGTGCGTTTAGACTTTAGAGGAACTGGAGGTAACGTTTTCGCTTTTTTCGATGTTTAGTGTTGGTTTTCACTTTAGTGTTACTGCTTATATAGATAGAACGCATATATAGAGAGCCAACAGAAGCCTATCAAACAAGAAAATTTGCTGTCAAGTTCTTCACTGGTGGTTCATTTTAAGATAGTTATTTTCTAGTATGAAATATTACATAACTGCCACATGCTTCTATCATCTACACTCCACAAAATGTTTTGTACCTATTTGCTCTTATATTTTCACAATTTTTGTCAATGCTGAGCTACAGTATAACTATGTTTGAAATGTCTCTTTGGTCTTTTCAATAAATATTGTCTGGTACTACTTTTATCTAATAGAAATTACCATGTTTGCATCTACTGTAATGTGTTTCCTTAAATTCCTTTGATTTTTATATAATTATCCGCTATCTAACTATCTTTTAATATAAATGCCAGGTACTTGGTGTCTGCCCTTTTTAGATATATGTGCCCTTTTTTTTTTAAAGTGGCCCACTAGTAAAAATTCCTTAAAAAAGTCCCTGGTTATTGGTATAGTGCCTTTAATGGTGACCTTGTATTTGTCATGTCAGTAGTGATAATTTAAGATTAATACGTGTCTTAACTATTAATAATATTTACTTATTTATTTATTTATTATTATTAATTAATAACAACTAGCTGTTTATTTTTAATAAGAGCCTAGTAAAGCCTAAATTTTAAGGGCCAAGTTAAATAAAATAAATAGTCGAGCTTCAAAATTATTCGGTCATTATAAATTGAAAAGAATGTATTTATTTTATTATTAATAAAGGTTTTTCAAAAATTCAATTCAAAATTCAATTCAATGAAAGAGATGGTGTTCAAGACCAAAGTACAGATGAGAGAGGAATTCTTGCGTCAGATTATGGATGCCGCTGCTTACATACGAGAACACCCGAAATGATTCAATGGGCAGTGGACTCTTGTTTGGAATGAGCAGAGCTGTGCAATGAAACCCGAGGCGGACATTTTGAACATTTATAAGGTGTATTTCATAAAATGTAGCAATAAATATATCAGATTAATAATCTCGTTTATTTTTTTCTGTGCACCTTAAAACGTCCGTAGCTCCGTAACGGTTAGAAATAGCACTTATGTTGTATTAACTTTTTTACTCGATATCCCCCCCCCCCCAAGTCATCCCCAAAGCATGACAGACCGGTTGTGAAACATCCTGTATATACTGTATGCGACCAGACCACACTTAATTGATTATAAATGTCTAATTTTGTTACACTATCATAATCAATGCTTTAAGTTATTTTTAGATACTTTTTCAATAAATTCTCCAAGTTAATTATCAACCACCATGTATGATACTCATAATACTCATGATACTCATAACACTCATGATACTCATGATGCTCATAATACTCTTGCACCCAGTATCAAGTCATACCTGATTCAAGTTTCTGGGACATATATATATATATATATCCCCGCAAGGGGGTTCTAAGCTCGTGCTCTTGAGTGCTCTTTGTGCTCGTTTGTACGTGCTTGTTCCTGGAGGTTTCACGTGCACCCTCCCGGCCCTAGCACCCAAGGATGATGGGGCTCGACCCTGCAGTCCTTGTCATCCTTGGTCTTTTTCCACTTCGACTGTCCCCTCCACCCTTTCTTTTTCCTCTGTCTTTCCTCTCCCTTTTTCTTTGTTTTTCCGCTGAGATATGCCCTTTTAAATAGAGGCGAATCGGTTCTTCCTGAACTTAAAAAAAAATATATATATATATATATATATACACACACACACAGTGGCGGACCTACATTTTTGGGACCCTGAAGCTTGAACTGTTATGGGGGCCCCTTCGCAACCAGCAACGATAGAGCAACATCCAACAAGGTTCAAAGGGCCTTGCTGCCCTTGCAAGGACCTCGAGGCCCAAATGGCGGAGAACGGGGTGGTGGGGTGGTGTCCTTGAAAATGGGCCATACAGTGAGCCCCTTCCCACCAGCAACTAGGTCTGGGTAACCGCGCGGTTAGGTATGCGCGGAAAAAAGTGTTGGTTCATTCTCTAATAGAGAGGTAGAAGGTCATCAGAGGGGGCTCGTTAGGATAAAGAGGTGAAAATCTGATTTTTGGTGTTAAAATGCACAAGCGAGACGAGTGCAGCCTGAATTGAGAATTCAGATGTCTTTTTATGGTTCCGATTGGCTCTAGCCAAAGGGCTGAGCTATAGAACTATTAAGCCGTGCACCAACGAAGGATTCGAGGATCCAGCTGCCAAAATGTAGACTATGAATAGATTCTGGCGAGCTCAGCGAGCCCATACAGCTGGGGGTTCAGGCGCTGCAAGCCCCCGAGAAAATTTTGAAATTTGACCAATTACAGGGGCATTTTTAGGCCATATGAAATGGGTATTAGAGCATATTCTAAGGTCAATATTAAGTACTTCAACCCATTGGCTTATGATTCTATCACTAAAATAGCCTTATTTTAATAACAAACACTTAAAAAAACTCCATCGATTTTGTTGAAAAATTATATATATATATATATATATATATATATATATATATTCATTCACTTATTATTATTTTTATTAGACTACTAGACTTAAATTATGCCAGGGGACATTTGTCGATAAAATGCCCGTCGTTCATTTCGGTTTATGCCCATACAAACTGACCTTTAGGATAATAGTAATAATAATATTAATAATATTATTAATAGTTTCTTCAATTTCCAAACAAAGCACAACTTTGAGGTAATTACTATATATATATATATATATATTAGTGATGTAGCGGATGTCATTTTTTTCACATCCGCGGATGCGGATGAGGATGTTTGATTTCAACATCCGCGGATGCGGATGCGGATGTCTACATTTTCGTTATTTTTTAGGATATATTCGAGATTTGTTGTGTTTAACGTATATAATAAGTTATTATATAGAGAGAGCTGTAGCTATAATGTAGTATAATTGATTAATTGTACAATAATTGCTGTACTTTTCTCTGAACATATAAAATAATATCAAGCATCTAACTAATATAGAAATCAATTAGTGAATTCGTCTGCAAATAAATTCGTTATATTTTGTTGAGTTTCAGCCACAATTAGAAACCATAATTGTGTTACCAGGATGCGGGACGTGAACCCAACTCAAATGCACCCCACCGACCTCTTTCCGCAACCTCCACCCTTATAGAAAGAGATCTTTAATTAGCTTGATAACTATTTATATTAAGTTTAAAGTTTTATTAGGCATATTTATAAATGAGTAATTAAAATAAAGTAAACTAAGATGTTCATCGTTTAATGTTCAAACTTAATTATAGGAAGGTTATGCTTAAGGAACATTAATTTTTCTGCCTTTTCTGGCCAGTCTGTTTCTCTTTTCATCATATATTAATCCAGCACTGCTAAATAATCTCTCGCTTGGTACGTTTGTTGGAGGATAGGCTAAATGTTTCCTCGCAAGTTTACTCAAGTATGGATAGATATTCTGCGTATTTTTCCACCAACTAATAGGATTGTCACATGCAGCCAGGCGTTTTTCTTGGTGATAGCTCTCGATCATTTTTACTACATCTTTTGACATCGCGTAGGTCTCGTCATTGCTGCTTGACTCAAGAAACTGAGAGACAGATTCTGTGATAGATTTGCTTGTTGAAGGTGTTGGTTCTGTCACTGAAACTTTTATTCTTTTGGTGGGTGGCGAAGCGACAGATTCAAGAGATTGAAGCTCTTGAACTGCTTTGCCAAGTGATGATTTAACTCTTTCTAATGTACTAGGTGAAAATAACTTAGCTTTGTAACGTGGATCTAAGTAGGTTGCAAGAGAGTAACTTCATACAAGAACAGCCTCTCGTCTTGTCGCTTGCATCACTTTTGCGCACAATGAACTAGTTCTATTAATATAGTAGAATTTGATAATTTCCGCTTATTAATGACATTTTATCTCAACGGTCCACATCCGCACGACATCCGCAGTCCAAAGTGCGGATGCGGGTGCGGATGCGGATGTGGACCGTTGAGATAAAACGTCATTAATAAGCGGAAATTATCAAATGTACTATATTAATAGAACTAGTTTCATTGTGCGCAAAAGTGATGCAAGCGACAAGACGAGAGGCTGTTCTTGTATGAAGTTACTCTCTTGCAACCTACTTAGATCCACGTTACAAAGCTAAGTTATTTTCACCTAGTACATTAGAACGAGTTAAATCATCACTTGGCAAAGCAGTTCAAGAGCTTCAATCTCTTGAATCTGTCGCTTCGCCACCCACCAAAAGAATAAAAGTTTCAGTGACAGAACCAACACCTTCAACAAGCAAATCTATCACAGAATCTGTCTCTCAGTTTCTTGAGTCAAGCAGCAATGACGAGACCTACGCGATGTCAAAAGATGTAGTAAAAATGATCGAGAGCTATCACCAAGAAAAACGCCTGGCTGCATGTGACAATCCTATTAGTTGGTGGAAAAATACGCAGAATATCTATCCATACTTGAGTAAACTTGCAAGGAAACATTTAGCCTGTCCTCCAACAAACGTACCAAGCGAGAGATTATTTAGTAGTGCTGGATTAATATATGATGAAAAGAGAAACAGACTGGCAGCAGAAAAGGCAGAAAAATTAATGTTCCTTAAGCATAACCTTCCTATAATTAAGTTTGAACATTAAACGATGAACATCTTAGTTTACTTTATTTTAATTAATCATTTATAAATATGCCTAATAAACTTTAAACTTAATATAAATAGTTATCAAGCTAATTAAAGATCTCTTTCTATAAGGGGTGGAGGAGGTTGGGGAAAGAGGTCGGTGGGGTGCATTTGAGTTGGGTTCACGTCCCGCATCCTGGTAACACAATTATGGTTTCTAATTGTGGCTGAAACTCAACAAAATATAACGAATTTATTTGCAGACGAATTCACTAATTGATTTCTATATTAGTTAGATGCTTGATATTATTTTATATGTTCAGAGAAAAGTACAGCAATTATTGTACAATTAATCAATTATACTACATTATAGCTACAGCTCTCTCTATATAATAACTTATTATATACGTTAAACACAACAAATCTCGAATATATCCTAAAAAATAACGAAAATGTAGGCATCCGCATCCGCATCCGCATCCGCGGATGTTGAAATCAAACATCCTCATCCGCATCCGCATCCGCGGATGTGAAAAAAATGACATCCGCTACATCACTAATATATATATATATATATATATATATATATATATATATATGGCTTATCGCCATGTTTGGAAGACTTCACGAAAGCTTCTCAAGTCAAAACTCGATTGTTATTTTCTTGAAATGTGTCGTACCTGCAGGGTTTTCCCGAAATTCGTTTACTTCAAACTTTATCGTGACAATCTATATGACTCTGAATTTTATCAATCTTCCCTGGAATATTTATTAAATAATGAAATTAATTATAAAATCAAAATTTCAGACTCGCATAATAAGTCGCTTGAGCATCATATAATTACCCTTAAAAATACCCTTTCGTTGTTGGATTATTTATTAATAATTTCTCTTGTACAACGTGAACTTGAAAAGTTTCATTCTACCATTTCTGAAACTCATGAACGTAAGTTAAAGGCCCTGGGCCTGAATTCACCTAATTTTTTCAATTCTGATAAAGTAATTTTGAATTTTTCTAGTTACACCCTCTCCCCTCGGGAAAAGTTTTTACTCTCACTTGGCTTGCAATTTAAGCTTCCGTTATTTCAAATATATAAGCCTTCGTTTTTTCTTTACTTTGAAAATTTTTTTAATTGCTTGAAAAATGTTCCCCATGTCGGTGATTTCAATAATTTTAAATGTCAGTTTGTTAATTTAACTCATGAATTTTTTCACAAACTTAGAAACCTTAAATTTAAATCTTTCATATTTAAGAAGAGTGACTTGCAGGTTATTAAGAATTTGGCAAAGAACCAGGAGATTGTTGTGACTAGACCGGACAAGGGCAACGGAGTTGTTATTTTGAATAAATCTGATTACATAAATAAAACTAATGAAATCCTAAGTGATGTTAGCAAATTCAAACAAATTCTTGAACCCGTCAATAAAGTCATTTTAAGGTTGGAAGACCAAGTTAATAGATTTTTGTCACGATTAAAGTCTTTAAAGATAATAAAAAATGATACTTACTCTCAGTTGTTCGTATCTGGTTCTGATCTTGCTCAATTATACTGTTTGCCTAAAATCCATAAAGTTGGAACACCTCTCCGTCCTATTTTAGCTTCGTATAACTTACCTACCTTTCAATTGCAAAATTTGTTGTTGGTCTCCTGTCACCTTTTGCGAAAAATGCTTATACTATAAATAACTCTTATGAATTTCAAAAAGATCTTCTTAGTAAGAATTTCGATTCAAAAAAGTTTTTTGTCAGTTTTGATGTAAAGTCGCTTTTCACGAATGTACCTGCATCAGAAACTATTGCCATTATTTTAGATAGGGTTTTTAGCTCTGATGATAGTTTTCATGGTTTTTCATGGTCTTATTTTAAGGAACTTTTAGAATTGGTTTTTAAGCAATGTTATTTTACTTTCAATAATAAGGTTTACCAACAAATTGATGGTGTTGGGATGGGATCACCCGTCGGACCTTTATCAGCTGATTTTTTTATGACTCATTTAGAAAGTGTAATTTTTAGACAATCTCCCACCCATTGTAAACCAATTTTCTATCGACGCTTCGTTGATGACTCGATAGCTGTTTTTGATAATGCTGTACAAGCGCAACAATTTTTTAACTTCTTAAATTCTCTGCACCCCAATATAACTTATACAATGGAAACTGAGAAAAATGGCTCCCTTCCCTTTTTAGATCTTTTAATTTCGAAAAAAGGTGATTCTATTACTACATCAGTTTACAGGAAACCCACTTTTACTGGTTTGGGCATGAATTTCTTTAGTTTTACTGATTTTAACTATAAGATGTCGTGTATTAAAACTCTCTTGTTCAGAGGATATAATTTGACCTCTAGTTTTACCTTACTAAACGATGAATTTAATAATTTAAGATCATATTTTACCAATAATAGTTTCCTGTTCAATATGTAGATAAACTAATAAGATCTTTCTTAAATAATGTTTATAGCCCTCAACTTCCCTGTATTTCAGTGCCTAAAGATATAAAATATTTCCTGGTACCTGAAATGGGTCCCATGAATAAAGAATTTAAACTTAAATTTACAAAGTTGTTAAGAAATTTTTTTTATCATACTGATTTTCGCATTATATTTATTAACAAAATGTCTTTAGGTAGCTTTTTCTCAGCGAAGGATCGAACTCCTGATTCGTTGCGTAGCGGTGTTGTATATTTATTTACCTGCCCAAGGTGTCTCCTTGGTACTTATATTGGCAGCACCGTGCGCTCCCTCAGGACTAGATTTTATTCGCATATGGGAATAAGTTGCCGAACAGGTAAAATTTTAATAAAAAAGAAGCCTCTAGTATTCGGGAACATAGTATAAAATATATTATATATATATATATATATATATATATATATATATATATATATATATATATATATCGTACAAATCGCGCGATATTATAGTCCCTCTTTATAAGTCATTAGTTAGACCCCATTTGGAGTACGCGGTCCAATTTTGGAATCCGCATATGCGCAAAGATATAGACAAAATCGAAAGAGTTCAAAGACGAGCAACTAAGATGATTCCGTCTCTTAGGTCAAAGTCGTACGAGGATAGGCTTAAGGAGTTAAAATTGACTACACTCGAGACTAGGAGGTTAAGGGGTGATCTAATCCAGGTTTTCAAAATTATGAATGGGTTTGATAACGTAGCTAGAGATAGCTTTTTCGAAATATCTCAATATAATAGGACTAGAAATAACGGGTGTAAGTTGACAAGTAGAAGGTTCGAGACAGCAGTTGCGAAAAACTTTTTTACGCATAGAATAGTAAATACCTGGAATAGTTTGCCGGTAGAAACATGTTTAAAAATCGATTAGACGCGCATGTTGATAGAAAGGGTATAGTTTAAGGTAGTAAAATTAAGGCTTTGTGGGGATAGATCCCACAGCTCAACACAAGTGTTGTGGGATATAGGGAGGCAGCGTCTTGGGTTAGGGGATACTCTCTGTCCTTACACACCCATTTAAAGAGATTCCTCTGCCGAGCGGTGCCCCCCATAGTACTGTGAGGTATTGAAAAACTCATGATCTTCACTTGCCCCACAAACACCTTTAAATGGGAGACCCATAATGGGTGCACACACATTTCTACATTACTGTACAGTCTTTACAGCCACACCTACACTTTTCCTCGTAAGTGTATATATTGTAACGTATATGGTTGTAAATTTTGACTTGGTCCGCAATCGATATGGACCGTGACTTGATGGATACCGTAATGAAATTGACTGGATTCTTTGAATCTGATATATTTGCATGTCCGTTGTAAATAGATATAGAGTGTAACATATTTGTGGATAGTAGTCTATTATGACTTGATCCTCTGGATCGAGAGATTCTATCTTTAGTTTTAAATCGATAATTAATTATTTTTAAATTGATAATGTATATGGTTGTAAATTTTGACTTGATCCGCAATCGATATGGACCGTGACTTGATGGATACCGTAATGAAATTGACTGGATTCTTTGGTTCTGATATATTTGCATGTCCGTTATAAATAGATATAGAGTGTAACATATTTGTGGATAGTAGTCTATTATGACTTGATCCTCTGGATCGAGAGATTCTATCTTTAGTTTTAAACCGATAATTAATTATTTTTAAATTGATAATTATTTAGTTTCGTAAAAATTGGTCGTTGCCAATTTACCGGCAGTTTTTACATAAATTTCTTATGTTCTTGTGGTTCGGAACCCACGTAAAATTGTAGGTCCCCTCCGCCACCACGGAGGACATACACAATACACGATTACGAACACAGTTAGGTAGACCAGCCATGAGTGGATCCTAGGGTCTTTGTTGGTCTGAAACATTATAACATTATATATATATATATATATATATATATATATAAATGCTTTTCCTTTAGCTCACTCCACAATATAATGCACCAGAATTTGTTACTCATAAACCGTAGCTAAAATGATGTTAAATAGTTTTATTACTCAGTAAAATGATAAAATAATTTTATTTTAGTTTCATAAATTCAATACTAATATTTAAAGTAATTGTTTTTCTTATGTTGAAGTTATTTTCTTTCTTCAATAATGTCAAGAAGAAAATTTTTCATTAAAATTTCAAGTCCCTGATGCTAAATTTTAATAAAAAAAAATGGATATATAATTGGGTTTTTAAAATTATTAAAATACTTAAAATAAAGTCAACACAATAATATGATTTAATATATAAATTATAAAGTACAACTTAATATAGAATTATTATTAATATAGAGTAGGAGATTACGATAGTTTATAATATTTAGAGATTAGCGAGTTAGAGAAAATGTAAATTTATAGGCAACTTAACTTATTAAGCTTTCCCTTTTCCCTGAATGCAAAATATTTTTATATAATTACACTTTGAAATAAGTATAAATTACTATAAATAGTGTTTTTTGTCTGTTCAATTTTCTATAAATATAGATTTTGTTTCGTAATGAAAATTTTAAAATTAAAAAAAATCAGTGAGGGAATCGGCTAAATTTGGCCGATGCCCCCAAAATGGCCGATTCGGCCGATGCCGATTAATCGATACACAATGAGAAGTATTTTTTTTTATGCAGGAAGGAGGGGCAGCAAGGGCAAACGCCCACAAAAACACCCTCCGACCCAAAGAGGAAGAAGAAAGCCAAAATCAAGGTCCAAGGTTTTCGAGATGCCTGGACACTACGTTTGAAAGATTGGAGGTCATAAATAGGAGGGAAAGATGGATTGAGAAAGATTGTTCCAGAGTTGACCAGTTGAAAAAATGAAAGATTGAAAATATCGATTAACCTTTGCATTAGAGAGTTGAACAGAAAAGGAATGAAAATGTGTAGAAAGTCGGGTATTGCGTGCTCTTCTTAAAGGAGGAGGATGCAGTTAGAGAGTTCAGAAGAGCAGTGTCCGTTATAATAGCGACAGTAAAGAGAGGGTGAGGCAACACTGCGGCGAAAAGAGACGGATTGAAGACAGTCAGTAAGAGGCGGGGAATTGATGAGACGAAAAGCTTTTGATTCCATCCCGTCAAGTAGACCTATGTGGGTTGAGCTACCCCACACATGACGAGCGTATTCCATATAGGGGTGGACAAGACCTCCGTACAGTGACAGCAGAGAGTACAGTATATGTGATCTTTCCAGGAAAGATCATGGAAAAGGAAACACAAAAAATGTTAAGAGAAGAGGAAGGATTGATATGTGCATTGTTGAAGATAATGGGATAGTCATGTGGATGATTGTGACAATTAGACAAATGAAGAAACTGAATTTTTTGAGGTATTGAAAGCAACAAGGTTTTCTCCGCCCCAATCAGAGGGAGAAGAAAATTCAGAGATTAGTTGCACCATAGCCGTCTTACACAAAATATGGAGTGACTGTTGAGAGGAACGCTTCGTGAAGTGGATAGAGAAGTGAAGAATGGAATCATCGACATAGGAGTAGATGGGACAGGAAGTGCGACTTAACAGATCATTGAAAAATAAAAGGGAAAGAGTGTGTGACAGGACAGAGCCCTAAGGAACACGACTATTAATAGCTTTAGGAGAATAACAGTGGCCATCTACAACCGAAGCTATTGATCTGATCGGCCAGAAAGGAAATTAGAGATGAAGGCACAGATAGAAGAATAGAAACTAAAGGAAGGCAGTTTCGAAATTAAAGATTTGTGCCAGACTCTATCAAAAGTTTTTGACATCTCTAGCGCAAAAGCAAAGGTTTCACCGAAATCCCGAAAAGAGGATGACCAAGAGTCAGATAAATGTGTAAGAGGATCGCCAGTAGAATGTTCCTTGCGGAACCCATACTGACGATCTGAAAAAATTGTGAGAAGAGAGGTGTTTAAGAATCTTCCTATTAAGGATAGAAAGGCAAGAAATCAAAGCAATTGGATGATAGTTAGAGGGTTGAGAGCGGTCACTCTTATTTGGGACAGGCTGACTGAAAGCGAACTTCCAGCAGGAAGGAAAAGTACCAGGTGAAAGACAAAGACGAAAGTGTTTATCTTGGCAGGGTGTCAGCACAGAAACACAGTTCTTGAGAACAACAGGAGGAACACCATCAGGACCGTAAGCCTTCCTAGAGTTGAGCCCAGAGAGGGCAAAAACAACATCTTTAGAGGAGATTCTAATTTCAGACATAATTGAGTCAGATGGAGGAGGAAATGGAGGAACAGCACTGGAATCGTCATGGGTGAGTTGGAGCGAAAGTCTGAGCAAAGAGTTCAGCTTTATCGGGAGAAAAGACGGCAATTGTGCCGTCGAAATGGAAAAGAGGAGGGAAAGAAGAAGAAGTAAAGTTGCTGGATAGGTTCTTAGCTAGATGCCAGAAAGAGCGAGAAGAATTAGAATTGGATAAGTTTTCACATTTTTGTCTGATGAAGGAGTTTTTGACGAGTCGAAGCACAGATTTTAGCACGAATTCGGGCAGAAATATAAGTTAAGTGAGAGTCAGAATTTGGATGGCAACGGTACCTTCTGAAAGCCTTCTCTCTGTTGCGGACAGCATTAGAACAATCAAAGTTAAACCAAGATTTTTTTTGCATTAGTAGCAGGAATAGAATATTGAATATACGCCTCTATGCCCGGCAGAATCACCTCCGTGATGTGCTCAGCGGATCCGGAGGGGCCCCGACCACGGAAGCAATAATTATTCCATGGGAAATCAGAAAAGTACTGCCTAAGGGACTCCCAACAGCGGCGCCAAAGTGCCAAAGGCATTCCTCTTGGAAGGATCAAAAGCCGAAATGGAGTGATAGGACAGGAAACAGATATAAGATTGTGGTTGGAGGAGCCTAACGGAGAGAAAAACGTTTGACAGAGTAAGAAGGATGAACGGTGAGAAATAAATTCAGAATGTTGGACCTATCTCCAAGGCGATCTGGGATACGAGTAGTGTAGGGTGCTCTATAATCCGCTCTAGGTCACTCAGGATAGAGAAGTTGTGAGCTAGTTTACTAGGGGTGTCAGTAAATTATTCTTTAATGTAAATATAACTATCATTTTAATTTTATAGTCAATACTCTTTTCAGTTTTAAATATTAATTGAACACATACAGTATAAATCTTTGAATTTTAAAAAATATATCTTTTTAATGATATAAAAGCTAGGGCCTATATGATTTTACATCATTAAAATTCAAAATACCTCTCTCTCTTTACAGTATCACAAAGGGGCACTCACTTGATGAAAGTTCACAAAAGAGACTCGAAACCAATATGTCTGCAGATTGGAGGCATAGAAAATGTCATTTTCTAAATTCTTTCCCATATTGAATCAATAAGAGTGACCTATAAATCTCTTCTGTAGTTCCTTGTACTGTATATCCAAACAGTGGAATGCGAAGTGCAGATTGAGGAAAACAAAAACTTTGGGTTTTTCTTTCTAATTTAAAAAACAATCAATAGAAACACGAGGCTAGATCAGTTTCTAAGTTCAAGAGACATTTATCAATCAAATTTTTTTTTTCTCTGATCGGATGCTGAAATCTACTTTATATCGTAAATTCTAGACATTGTTGACCAGTAGGATCTAGTTAGCCTATGTAGATTTATCCAAAAAAATATTGTCACCCCAGACGTTACCTTAGAAAAGTCTGGATTACCCTAAAATAGGGTACTTACCCTAAAAATGGAAACTGTTCGAACACAAATTATGAGATTAACTAAAAACTTTTTTTTATAATCTGCAGTTTAAATATGCATTTCTTAATCTCAGTTAAGAACCTGAACATTAGGTATCCAATATTTCTTCTATTTTTAATTTTGAAATTAAAGAGGCCATAGAAGGTAATGTTTCTGATCCGAGGATTGGGAGTTGTTGTGTATGTTAAAATCCAAACCAAATTTAAATGAATATGATTTAGCGTTATAACTAATTTAATTTCACCAACCACTGAGAAAATTTCATCAACATTCCTTCGATTCGAGGTTTAGTTTCTTTTCAATTCAATATGGAGTCTCATGTACATTTTATATTTGCTTCAGTCAGTTTTATAAGTTAAAAGTTTATATTTGTACAACTGGACCTTTTTTCCGGTTATTTTTCAAGTAAAGAAAACCATCATAACTGAACCATCTATGATATATACAGTTTTTATTATTTATTTTTTTAAATTTTACTCCAAGAGCAGAACACTTACTTTTAGGTGAAATTCCTTTTATTCTTGATCCCTGAGGATGAAAAATGGTTTTTGAAATATCACATAAGACTGTTTTCATTTCTGCGTTGATGTTCTCATATTTTATTTAAAAAAAAAACCTGTCTCCCTCTTTTTTTCTCTCTCCAACACACACACACACACATACACACACCCGTGTTTTTATTTTAGGTTGTAAACACACTTTTCTTTGTCATGAAACACCTCGTGTATACATTATAGTTTTTTTAAATGCAGTATACCACATTCTCCATTAAATTGGGAGGAGTTTAAAACAAAAGTATTCCACCAGGATTTCTCATTAAAACTTAAGCCTCATCCGAGTATAAAGGTATCTTTTCTTCCAATGTCACTTTTTTAGTATATGTTGTTGAAATTAGGATGTTATCGATATTCCAAACTCGTAGAAATCTCCATTTATTGTTTAACTTATCGGATAATTTTGTTGTGTTAATAACTTTCAACAAAACAAAAGTAATAGTAACATAAAATACTGTACTCATTATTAAATTCGGTTGATATGTAGTTGTGTGGCCACATTTTTTTTTTTTTTTTAGCAAAGTCCAAATCAAAACGTTAAAGATTTGTGGTTAGGTGTTGTTGAAAGAAATTTTCATTCGAACTAGTCCTATCGAAAGTTACATACATGGTTTGATAAGTCCTATTTAAATTATAGTAAAGTTTAGGATCTTTTAAACTATTCCCCCCCCCCCCCCCCCCCCCCCAAAATACTCTTTTCAACAATCACCACCCCAATGTTGATCTTTTCAACTGTATCCCCCCCAAAGTTTAAACTCTGCAAAATATGATAAGAAAACAATAACAAAAAATTTATTATTTATTGTAAACATATAATAAATAGAGAACCATATTACATATGATAAAATATTTTAATGTGCTCACATAAGTTATTTAAGCATTTCGATTAAATCTATCGCGCCACATAAATTCTTGTAGGTTACTGTAACTGGTACCAGTGTAAGAAATCGCGCTTGCATCCCATTATTTCTTTAATGCGTTTTAAGCTTGTGCAGTAAGATTCTATGTGCTGCGTATGTACACGTTTGGCTCAACAAAATTAACACTGTGATTTACAGCCGGTGCTGGAATCCAACCCTTGAATGCCGCGATAAGCCCTCCATTCATCGGAATGTACGATGATCCGGGTTGCATTATAGTTTGAATATAGGTAGAAGTGTTTGTGCATCCTGGCTTTTTGACTGCAAAACCTGTAATAGATTTTTTGGATCACCTAAAGATCAGGGCCTCCAGCCTTCTCTAGTTAGCCTTATAAGGCTAACTAACGAAAATATCACGACTAACCTAACCAATCGTTAGGTCACCTGTACTCCCTGACAATTGGTTAGGGTAGGTTGTGATATTTCGTTAGTTAGCCTTATAAAGCTAACTAAAGAAGGCTGGGGCCCTGATCTTCAGGTGATCAAAAATTCTATTATGTTAAATAAGATAGGTAAAACCTGTTAAATTATCTCCCCCTAATATTGACCTTTTAAATTATGTACCTCTCTCTGAAGCTGGGGGGGGGGGGGGATAGTTTTAATTGATCATGCATTCGTCCATAATATGACCAGTCCTGAATGTGAATTTCAATTTAAAGTATCATTAACAATAGCTATTGATAAGTATAATTTTGCGAGGAAGTGCACACGGGAAGGAGGCTACGGGTGAGGCATCTTATGCCTAAGGTCAGGACGTACGCTGAGTTAGGTGATTAGATTGGCTAGGTTAGTAGAGTGATGTAAATTTTACGTCGGTGTAAGTGTACTTTTGCCTGGATTAGGTGTATTTATAACGCATTAGGCGTACGCTAGTCAGGTTAGTAGAGCCGTATGCTGTATTTTAAGATTTCATTTTATTATTATTATTATATACTCAAAGGCATTTCGTGTCCTCAACAGTACACCTCGTAAATTTACTCTGCAAGAATTTTTTAAATACACTTTTGGTTTAATTGAATTTGCATACCATGAGTGTAAATTTGATTTTGTTCTGTTATATATATATATATATATAATATATATCCTTCAGACAGTATATATCAGAGAACTGCCATCTACAAGCAAATGCTTCATTGGCAGAATAGGATACTGACAGTCTTTTGGATACTGGAGAACAGTAAGTTAAATGGAAGGAAATAGTCACAAAGTTAAATACAAAATATCATGGCTATTGACAGTCGGTACTGTAGGAGATAATGGGTTCATATAATTCGAAATAATTGTAACTGTAATAGTAATTCCTGTAACACTGTACTGTACATTTTCTACACAATTATTATACATTGCTATTTTCAATAATTTTTTCTATTTCCTGTAATTTTTATTGAATCGAGAACCCATCTCTTCCCTCTCCCCCCCTACACACAGTGGAGTGGGCGTGCAATCCGAGTTCTTCAACCAACTGAGAGAAGGGAGCTCTCCTCAAATTTTATTGAAAAAGTCCTTCTTTTTATTATTTTCAATGAAATATTTTCAATATTACGAAGAATAAAATTACTAGAAAGAGCATTAAATTAACTCTGTACTCGGTGGAAAGAAGAAAGAAGTGCAGCTTCGGAAAAAAGTTCGCATAAAACCATAAATTTAAAAAAAAAACATGAAAAATTAGTAATTGGTAATAACAGTATGTGTTTTTTTCGGAGATATTTAAAAAAAAAAAAATATTTACCAATTATGATTAATTTTTAATAATTTTAGAAACTGTTTCTTGGTGAGATTTTTTATAGAAAACTGTACAACGCTATAATTTACACATGGAAAATTATATACCCTGAAAAGGCAGAAACGTAGTATTTAAAGCGGAGGCTAGAAAAGGAAATCATCAATCCTGAAGGAGAATAACTTTATGGTCAGAGGACTAAAACTATTTAATCATTTATACCAGAACAAATACGAAACATGACTGGTGGTAAAGATGGACATCTTCAAACGAAGACTTTAACATTCACGGACAGTCAGAAATTACAAAGTCCTCGCCCGGGCTCGATCTCACGACCTCCCAATCAGTAACCCAGCGTCTTAACAATAGGCTAATCAGGGTACATATTTATCTACTAACCAATTTTTATTGTGTGGAAGGATGAACAGCTGGGTTTTGTTACGCGCCGCCTGCCGTCACCGGGTCTCGATCCCCGGGCCGATGGATTCGTAGTCAGCGATGCTAACCACTACACCACCGAGGCGCATATCAGTGATGCAGTCGAGACCGCCATAGCCGAGACTGAGGCCGAGACCAAAGCAATCGAGACCCAGACCAGAAAAAAGGTCTCGAGACCTACATCAGTGGCGCATATATACGACCGGCAGAGCTGGGCACTTGCGGTTTTTTTTGCGTTTTTTTGCGGTAGCGGTACTGCGGTACTACTACCGCACTACCAAACCGGTACCGCATAACGCAGTACCGCAAAGGATCGCTGAAAGTACAGCAGTACCGCTACCGCATTCAAATTTCCGCGGTACTTTCCGCGGTACCGACCAACACGGTAGTACCGCAGTACTGCAGTACCGCAAAAAAAAACGCAAGTGCCCAGCTCTGAAATTAAATACGAGTATATATAATCAGTGTTGGGCACTAAAGCGTTAATCCGATAACAGTTAATTAACGAAGTTAACTTTTTTTAACGGACTATTAACGGAAGTTAATTTCCATTTATCGTTATCGGACCAGTTAACTTCCGATAACTTCAGTCTGCCAATTCCGTCCTCTGCCGCAGTGGAACGGCTCTTCTCTCTCGGCAAGGACATCCTGAGGCCCAAGAGGTCAAGACTGGCAGTTGGGCCTAACTTTGAGAAGTTGGTCTTTCTGAAGGGCAACCAGCACATTGTGTCATAGTCTTTAATAAATGTGGCTAAAATTTAATTTTACCTTTCAGCTCCCGCCATAATAATTCTCAGGTAAATTAAAATTTAGTTAATGGTTAGTGGTTACAAGGGTTTCAAAACATGTAATCAGTACATTTTTTATTAAAAATAAAAAAAGTTATTAAGCAAAAAAGTTGCAAAACTTGATAAAAATACAGTTAAATACCTATTTATTGTTGGATTTTGCATAAATAAACATTTTCTATGGGTTTTAAAGCTTTTTTCCTTGATTTTTTTAAATGTTAGTAAAGAAATAGTTATCGTTAACGGATTATCGTTAACTTCCGTTAACTTTGTAGTAAAATTATCGGATTATCGTTATCGGAGTTAAAAATTGGGGTTAACGGATTATCGTTATCGAAGTTAACTTTTTGGTTAACGGTGCCCACCACTGTATATAATACATAATATTCATACCTTTGGTTAGCTTCCGCCCGAATTGTTCATTCTGACGAAGGTCAAGCTTTTCACTCCACCTTAGACCTACAGTTTAACGTGGAATCCGAACCACGCCCCATCAGCAGCCCAGCGTCTTAACCACTAGGCCACCTAGGGTACCCATTTATCTACCAACCACTTTCTTTATTGTGTGGAAGGATGAACAGCTGGGTTTTGCTGCGCGCCGGCTGCCGTCGGGTCTCGAACCCGGGGCCGATGGATTCGTAGTCAGCGACGCTAACCACTAAACCTCCGAGGCGGGGATGGGGATGTAGGGGATGATGTCTGTCTGTCTGTTCTATGTTCATTTATACACGCCTAAACAGCTAGGGAAATCTTCACCAAATTTAGTATACATATTAAAGGAAAACCAGGGAAGGTTTTGGCAACACATTCACCCCTTCCAGTTCACCGCTAGGTTGTGTTTCGGGGGGGCTTTTGCTGCGCAACGCGCAGCGGAGCGGGCATAATATATATATATATATATATATATATATATATATATATATATATATCAGTACGGTACTAGATGAGTCGGGTGCGTCTGGCTATGTGTGATGGAGATTGCAGAAGAGCAACTAGCTCCTCCACCAAGCCAGGCCTAGAAGTGGGGCCACCAGCTTGACCTTCATGTGAAGAGAGACCAACGCACGGAACTGCTACGAGGTTACGAGGTGTGTATATACACTTATATAGTATGATGAAAAGAACCACGAAGGAAAGGAAACACAGAATGGTGCTCAAGCGCTTTCGTCTAATGACATCCTCAGGAACACGTGTTACTTTCGTGAAATAATTTTCATGTGTATATACAGTATATATATATGAGAACTCAGAATGGTCCCCTAAGATCTTTTATGTTACACACAGACCGTGCATGGAACAAGGAACTCTTCTGGGAAAATTAAATCCACTATAGTTCGAATAAGTAATGGTAAATGACAAATACAGGGTGTCCGGGCTTAAATGGCAATAAAATGAAACATTATAAATGTATTTTATTGGTATTATTGGTATTTAGGCCCGGACACCCTGTACTATAGTTTCTCTTTTTCATAATATTATTCCGACGTGGGCAACAGATCACTCGCAAAGAGGCCCCAAAATATAGCTTCCCTCACCAGCTAGCTGGTGAGGGAAGCTATATTTTGGGGCCTCTTTGCGAGTGATCCGTTGCCCACGTCGGACTAACATATATAGTATTTGTCATTTACCATTGCTTATTCGAACTATAGTGGATTTAATTTTCCCAGAAGAGTTCCTTGTTCCATCCACGGTCTGTGTGTAACTCATATATATATATATATATATAACCGAGAATTTTAAAATTATCTAAAGTGACATCAGTTTTACATTTTATACTGTGTTCCCGAATACTGGAGGCTTCTTTTTTATTTAAAATTTTACCTGTTCGGCAACTTATTCCCATATGCGAATAAAATCTAGTCCTGAGGGAGCGCACGGTGCTGCCAATGTAAGTACCAAGGAGACACCTTGGGCAGGTAAATAAATATACAACACCGCTACGCAACGAATCAGGAGTTCGATCCTTCGCTGAGAAAAAGCTACCTAAAGACATTTTGTTAATAAATATAATGCGAAAATCAGTATGATAGAAAAATTTTCTTAACAACTTTGTAAATTTAAGTTTAAATTCTTTATTCATGGGACCCATTTCAGGTACCAGGAAATATTTTATATCTTTAGGCACTGAAATACAAGAAAGTTGAGGGCTATAAACATTATTTAAGAAAGATCTTATTAGTTTATCTACATATTGAACAGGAAAACTATTATTGGTAAAATATGATCTTAAATTATTAAATTCATCGTTTAGTAAGGTAAACTAGAGGTCAAATTATATCCTCTGAACAAGAGAGTTTTAATACACGACATCTTATAGTTAAAATCAGTAAAACTAAAGAAATTCATGCCCAAACCAGTAAAAGTGGGTTTCCTGTAAACTGATTTAGTAATAGAATCACCTTTTTTCGAAATTAAAAGATCTAAAAAGGGAAGGGAGCCATTTTTCTCAGTTTCCATTGTATAAGTTATATTGGGGTGCAGAGAATTTAAGAAGTTAAAAAATTGTTGCGCTTGTACAGCATTATCAAAAACAGCTATCGAGTCATCAACGAAGCGTCGATAGAAAATTGGTTTACAATGGGTGGGAGATTGTCTAAAAATTACACTTTCTAAATGAGTCATAAAAAAATCAGCTGATAGAGGTCCGACGGGTGATCCCATCCCAACACCATCAATTTGTTGGTAAACCTTATTATTGAAAGTAAAATAACATTGCTTAAAAACCAATTCTAAAAGTTCCTTAAAATAAGACCATGAAAAACCATGAAAACTATCATCAGAGCTAAAAACCCTATCTAAAATAATGGCAATAGTTTCTGATACAGGTACATTCGTGAAAAGCGACTTTACATCAAAACTGACAAAAACTTTTTTGAATCGAAATTCTTACTAAGAAGATCTTTTTGAAATTCATAAGAGTTATTTATAGTATAAGCATTTTTCGCAAAAGGTGACAGGAGACCAACAACAAATTTTGCCAATTGAAAGGTAGGTAAGTTATACGAAGCTAAAATAGGACGGAGAGGTGTTCCAACTTTATGGATTTTAGGCAAACAGTATAATTGAGCAAGATCAGAACCAGATACGAACAACTGAGAGTAAGTATCATTTTTTATTATCTTTAAAGACTTTAATTGTGACAAAAATCTATTAACTTGGTCTTCCAACCTTAAAATGACTTTATTGACGGGTTCAAGAATTTGTTTGAATTTGCTAACATCACTTAGGATTTCATTAGTTTTATTTATGTAATCAGATTTATTCAAAATAACAACTCCGTTGCCCTTGTCCGGTCTAGTCACAACAATCTCCTGGTTCTTTGCCAAATTCTTAATAACCTGCAAGTCACTCTTCTTAAATATGAAAGATTTAAATTTAAGGTTTCTAAGTTTGTGAAAAAATTCATGAGTTAAATTAGCAAACTGACATTTAAAATTATTGAAATCACCGACATGGGGAACATTTTTCAAGCCATTAAAATTTTTTCAAAGTAAAGAAAAAACGAAGGCTTATATATTTGAAATAACGGAAGCTTAAATTGCAAGCCAAGTGAGAGTAAAAACCTTTCCCGAGGGGATAGGGTGTAACTAGAAAAATTCGAAATTACTTTATTGGAATTGAAAAAATTAGGTGAATTCAGGCCCAGGGCCTTTAACTTACGTTCATGAGTTTCAGAAATGGTAGAATGAAACTTTTCAAGTTCACGTTGTACAAGAGAAATTATTAATAAATAATCCAACAACGAAAGGGTATTTTTAAGGGTAATTATATGATGCTCAAGCGACTTATTATGCGAGTCTGAAATTTTGATTTTATAATTAATTTCATTATTTAATAAATATTCCTGTCACCTTTTGCGAAAAATGCTTATACTATAAATAACTCATGAATTTCAAAAAGATCTTCTTAGTAAGAATTTCGATTCAAAAAAGTTTTTTGTCAGTTTTGATGTAAAGTCGCTTTTCACGAATGTACCTGTATCAGAAACTATTGCCATTATTTTAGATAGGGTTTTTAGCTCTGATGATAGTTTTCATGGTTTTTCATGGTCTTATTTTAAGGAACTTTTAGAATTGGTTTTTAAGCAATGTTATTTTACTTTCAATAATAAGGTTTACCAACAAATTGATGGTGTTGGGATGGGATCACCCGTCGGACCTCTATCAGCTGATTTTTTTATGACTCATTTAGAAAGTGTAATTTTTAGACAATCTCCCACCCATTGTAAACCAATTTTCTATCGACGCTTCGTTGATGACTCGATAGCTGTTTTAGATAATGCTGTACAAGCGCAACAATTTTTTAACTTCTTAAATTCTCTGCACCCCAATATAACTTATACAATGGAAACTGAGAAAAATGGCTCCCTTCCCTTTTTAGATCTTTTAATTTCGAAAAAAGGTGATTCTATTACTAAATCAGTTTACAGGAAACCCACTTTTACTGGTTTGGGCATGAATTTCTTTAGTTTTACTGATTTTAACTATAAGATGTCGTGTATTAAAACACTCTTGTTCAGAGGATATAATTTGACCTCTAGTTTTACCTTACTAAACGATGAATTTAATAATTTAAGATCATATTTTACCAATAATAGTTTTCCTGTTCAATATGTAGATAAACTAATAAGATCTTTCTTAAATAATGTTTATAGCCCTCAACTTTCTTGTATTTCAGTGCCTAAAGATATAAAATATTTCCTGGTACCTGAAATGGGTCCCATGAATAAAGAATTTAAACTTAAATTTACAAAGTTGTTAAGAAAATTTTTCTATCATACTGATTTTCGCATTATATTTATTAACAAAATGTCTTTAGGTAGCTTTTTCTCAGCGAAGGATCGAACTCCTGATTCGTTGCATAGCGGTGTTGTATATTTATTTACCTGCCCAAGGTGTCTCCTTGGTACTTACATTTTGGACAGCACGTGCGCTCCCTCAGGACTAGATTTATTCGCATTGGGAATAAGTTGCCGAACAGGTAAAAATTTTAAATAAAAAAGAAGCCCCAGTATTCGGGAACACAGTATAAAAATGTTAAACTGATGTCACTTTAGATAATTTTAAAATTCTCGGTTGTAATTCTTGTCCTAACTCACTTAGAATTTTGGAATCTCTCTCTCTCTCTCTCTCTCTTTATATATATATATATATATATATATATATATTATTCTATATTATATATATATATATATATATATTATATTATATGCTACGCATAAATTTAAACAGTGCTCAAATTGCAATAATTTATGTTATTAAATTTTTATGGTCGCATAATTCTTTTTGTTTTAATTAAATATAAGGTTGGCTTCGTGCCGAAACTCGTTAATACAGAATTATTACACGTAATTATAGAAGAAAACTGGTCTCTTTCAAAGACACGAACTCATTTTGCCGAAATCCTCGATGCTAAATAATGGAGTTCATTATATTTCAATATTAAAATTTAATCCGAGTTAGCGAGTCACGCGAAAACATTTTCGCCAATGATTGTCGAGGA